>CM076081.1:36616942-36626942 GCA_038088235.1 Zacco platypus | reverse complement strand
TGCCGTTCTTTGCATTTTTTTTGGTTATTCTGTAATCATTGCATGCATCACTAATAAATATTCTAAAAACAAAAATAGTTTCGATTGTGATGAATATATCAATTAGTGACAGAATAAAATGTATTGTTTTTGCTCAATTTTGACAGCTGTTATTTTATGAGGCCAAACTCTTTCTACTTTGCTGTAGGCCTACACTGAAAGACTGAATACGTTAAAGCCTGACGGATGAACAAATACAATTAAAACCTTATGAATAAATAGGATATCTTGTAAGATACTGCATGATCCAAATATAGTATTATTTGATACGTTTTTAACGTTTTCATTACATTTTGGCCATGAAATCCACGCTGAATCCACCCTTCTGATGGGATCAGTTTAATCCAGATTTTTTGAATCCTACAAAAAAGTTCTGAAAAACCCAAACTAAAGGTTTGATCCGGATCAAAACCAAGATTGGATTACGTGATCTAATCCGATTATGTAATCCGTTTTTTCTTTTGAAAAACACATTTTCAAGATTTGATCCAATCCGTTATCCAAAATCCTAGTGGATTACTTTTGAAAAACTCAATTGCTGAGTTTGTCCATATTTAACCCAACATTTTTAATGTGTGTAAATGCTGTCGTTTGAGAAATGAATTCACGTAAATGTCATTGAATGCATTTTGTGTCAAAGTTGAGATTTTATTTCCATGTAAACTGATGTTTCGTCCTCTCTACAGACGTCCTCTGTTCTTATCTGGGATTCTGACACCGTAATGCCTGAAATGTGTTAAAGCTGCATTAATGTTGCTGTCGAAAAAAAAGACCCGATTTCATTAAAACCTCTTTTAATAAAATGTAACCTCATGCTTGCTGACGGTTTATGTATTATTGCTAAACCACGATCCAGAGATGAAGCTCTCGCCTTTTCAGCGTGCGGGTGCACATCAGAAAGCCTGGGTGATGTTGAAATGCAAAGAGGAAATTGATGGGAAATGGCCTGAAATTGTTCGTGACATATCACTTAATACACACACACACACACACACACACACAGTAAAATGCACTCAAATCAATGTTTTTATATTATAAATGGTGACAAGCATTGAACTGACAGAGGCTGTATTATTAGAGATCTTATATAAAACAAAACGATGCATATTTCCGGTGAATAACAATGGCTGGTTTAAAAATGTAAAAGACAAGCGCGGACTCGTTCTCTTCCAGAAGAGTGCGTGTCTTTAATTTGGCAAAGAGTAATAAAAGTTTAAGTTACGGTCTGCCCGGCAACAGTTTAAACAGTCTTTTCTGATGTGTTCGAGTCGCCGCAAAACGACTGAATTGTTGCAGGTGAAGTCCAGCTGTGATTCTGATATGATGTCGGCGTGACGCTTCAGTCCGAGTCGGAGTCCTCATCACCGGCTCTGCGGTTGGGCGCCGAGCAGCGAATGGACGTCATCAGCTGATCCTGGATCTGTTTCCTGGGGTTTTCCTCCAGGTCGGTCTTCACAGCACCGGACTCTGATAAACGCCACTCCAGCTCTGGAACAAAACAAAACAACTGTTCATACACATCTCTGGAAAGGAAATGCGAAAGAGTAAACACAAAAATAGATATTTATTTATTTTTGGCGCTGGACAGTCAGCATGAACTGTCATATGGAGAAAATTTTATATATATATATATATATATATATATATATATATATATATATTTTAATTATAAAAAGTATATTAATAAATAATATATATAAATATATATATATATATTAAATTTATAAATAAATATATATATTAAATTATATATATATATATATATATATATATATATATATAAATAATAATTTTATTTATTTTAAAATAAATACTAAAAAGCTAAATTCAATAATTTAATAAAATTCCTTATCCTCAAATGGGAATCACAAACCATACTTTTACTCATGTTAAAATAAACTTAAATTGCATGCTATATATATTAATTATATGACAAAATGTGTATTTATAAATCACACAAATCAAATTTCTCATTTTAAAAAAATAAATATTATAGCTGCATTAAGATTCACTTATATATAAATTCAATTTATTCATATATATAAATTTAATAATATTTAATAGAACAAAATTCAATTAAAAAAAATATATATATATATAAATAAAAATATTTAACTAATTTAATGACATTTAATTATTAATATATAATTAATACAATAAATATAATTAAATGCAATTTTATTTAAGAAAATATATAGAACCAAACTTGTTGCCCACAAATCTAAACGGGCGTCACAAAAACCAAATGTTACTTATTTTAAAATAAACAATAATTACTTTATTTATTTACTTAGATTCTCCTAAATGAACAAATGCAAGATTCCTGAAAAAAAAAAGCTCCAATTCTAAAGTATTATTTGTACTATAATCAGACTTAGTGTTAATTCATATTACGTGATCATTTACATTTAATCCAAAGCGACTTACAAGTGAATGACATCATCAAATGGCATTTGAGTGTTTAATACGATATAAAGGAGTGAAACAGTGGCTCAACCAACAGCACTTTAAGCAAGAAATCACTCTCACCGTCACACTTCAGATTCATGCCTCCAAAAACCAGCGGGCCGATGAACTGGGCCTTCAGCTCGCCCTCGTAGTAGACGAACACCGTGGGCAGGTTGCGGTCGGGGTAGTTGGGAATGCAGGTGGTGGAAATAGATTTGAGGAACTTGGTTTGAGGAAACTTGTGGGCCAGTTGTGACAGATGCTGGTTTATCAGCGTGCACAACGGGATTCTGCGGGATAACAGCCAGATTTGATGGTCAAGGTACTGTGTGACTCATTTAGTTCAGTTCAGGATTAAAATTTCCTGATAATTCACTCGCCCTCATGTCTTTCTTTCTTCAGTCGAAAAGGTTTTCGAGGGAAACACTCCAGGATTTTTCTCCATATAGTGGACTTGAATGGGGTTCAACGGGTCCAAATGTCAGTTTCAGTGCAGCTTCAAAGACTCTACATGATCCCAGACGAGGAATAAGAGTCTGATCTAGAGAAACCGTCGCACATTTTATACAAAACAAAAATAATTATATACTTTTTAACCACAAATGCTCATCTTGCACTGATCTGTGATGTGCCACACATTACGTAATCATGTTGGAAAGGTCATGTGACGTAGGAGGAAGTACCGCGATAAGGCAAAAAAACTCCAACTCATTTTCTCCTCCAAATTCAACCGTTTTTGTAAAGGACGTTCACTTTGTAAACATTTACTCAATACTTACACCTGTGTCACGTGACCTTTCCAGCGTGATTACGTAATGTGTGGCGCATCACAGAGCAGTGCAAGATGAGCATTTGTGGTTAAAAAGTATATAATTTTTTATTTTTTATATAAAATATCCGACGGTTTCTCTAGATCAGACTCTTATTCCTCGTCTGGGATCATGTAGAGTCTTTGAAGCTGCACTGAAACTGACATTTGGACCCGTTGAACCCTGTTGAAGTCACTATATGGAGAAAAATCCTGGAGTGTTTTCCTCAAAAACATTTTCGACGGAAGAAAGAAAGACATGAACATCTTGGATGAGTGAATTATCATGAAATTTTAATCCTGAACTGAACTAATTCTTTAAAGGAGCTATACGAGGAATTCAGAAACCCTTGTTATTAGTGACACCGGTGGCCGTTAAGTGAACTGCAGTTTCGTTACAAGCTGACAATAAAAAAGCAATTAACATGAAAAAATCATACATATAGCTCATTTAAAAATAAGAAGAGAAGGATACATAAATAAGAGTGCAGAAAAATCCAATGCATCTTTACCACAACATTTTGCATTATATACTATAATACATATAAAGTAGAGTCTTCAAAATGATTTGAGTGCAAAGGTCAAAGGTCGAATCACCCCTGTTTGTAGAGATGCAGCACCACCCAGATTCCGGCTCCAGCTTTGTTCACCTCCTGCACGTAATCCTGACCCGAGATCTCATTCAGCTCCCCGAACGCGTTCTTGATCTGGTTCGCTTTCCACTCCGCAAGCCTCTTCTGTCTGTCAGAGAGACGATACACACACTTCATATATATACGATATACTCTCATCACCTGAATAAAACAGTGTTTGTGCAGCACGGTGAAATAGTTTTCAGTCGTATTATTGTGAAATATGCGTTTTCTGTTGACAATCAGCATCATTCAACACCGTCTTTGCAGTGTAAAGGCGACTAGTTAAACCGACTCAACAACAAAAAGGCCAAATTACAATCAGCACTCAAATATTTTCATTCTATGAATGATCCACGACACTGTGGGTAGTCGTGGCCTAATGGTGAGGGAGTCGGGCTTGTAATCTGAAGGTTGTTGGTTCGATTCCCACGCCGGCAGGAATTGAAAGTGGGGATTGTGAATGAACAGCACTCTCTCCACCTTCGATACCATGACTAAAGTGTCCTTGAGCAAGACACCTAACCCCTATTTGCTCCCCTTGTAAGTCGCTTTGGATAAAAGCAATGATGAAAAATGAAATCCACTGCACAAAAACAACAGTGAGTGACACATAAAGAACAGACACAATGCTATGGACTTCATCATCAGCGCACACGTGTACCTGTACATCTCCATGGCGAGTTCATCCTCATCATTAAACTCATCTTCGTTCTCCTCCAGCTCCTCTAGAGTCATGCTCTCGTAGGTCTTCACTGCAACACAACCGAACACGAGGTTATTTACCGTTTCACAGCCTTCAGGATGAACAAAATCCATCATCTGATGGCAAGAAACTATATTTAAACTACTGGTGACTCATCTCACCAACAGACTGAGGCTGATGAAGCTGCTCGTCCTCTTCCTCCTCCTCCGGTTTCTCTTTAGGAGGCAGAATTCCCTTCTTCCGGAGGATGTCATTCCACTCGGTGTCTGCGTTTGGATCCTACAATCCCAATAAAACGCATTCAGACTTCAGGTTTTCAATCAATCATAAATTTAAATAGTATCCTAATTTTTATTTTTCCATGTTACATTTTAATCTGCTCATTATTGTCATTCTTTATAAAAATGTCTAGTTTATTCATTTTTGTTTCACATTTATACCTCAAACTAAACAGAAATGAGATAACTAGCTGAAATAAAACAATTATTATTTCAATTAACAAAAATATTTTTAATGGTTTTAGTTCATTATAATAACAGACATGTTTTAGTCTACTAATAATGGATTAAATAATGTTATCGCAGACCAAAACCTTTGAAATAACCGTGATTTTCATCATTTTATTAATTTACATGGATTTTTCAGGCATGGAAATGACTTTTTTTAGTCTTTCACGAAGAAAAATAGTTTATTTTGGATCAATTTTCACTCAGAAATCGCTCGTAAATTTCACGAACGGTCAGAAAATTGATTTAAACGTTAAATTATTGAATGTATCACAACGTGTAAACGTTCTCAAGTATTATATTTGTTTACAATGTCGAAAAACATTTGTGATATTAACCCCAGAATAAAATATACACATCGTAAACACTTTTCTCAGGTTGTAGATGAAGAGTATAACAGTTAAAACTATCATCATCATCATCATAACCAGCAACTGCTCGAAAACATCAAGAAATAAACGACCATTTCAAGTCCAATATAACGTGAAATAAACAACAAATTTGGTTATAAACCTCACAAACCTGCATCTTTGTACTGTGAATCACACCTCTGCTCTCACAGCGCCGGAAACAGAAGGAGCGCTCCTCATTCCCTTCCGGTCGAACACAAGCTGCATCCGTCATATAAAATACAAAACATCCGCATTTTCATCAACTTTTTAAACAAAAATAGGCTGTTCAATCAAAATGTATATTTTAGCGTCACGATAAAAATATATACGTTTAATATAAACATTTAATCTCGAGCGGAACAGAAGTGTGTAGGACGATAATTAGGGTTGCACCGTTTTCCGCCTTGTTTCTGAATACCCATATATGGCGTTGTAGTGCTGCGCACCTAATGTCCAGATAGCGCTGTCAATCAAACCACGTGACGGGAGAGAAGGACATTTTTTTGGTTGTTTTTAGGCTGATTTAAGTTACTTTATTTTAGCCCTACAGAAGTAAAACGCTCATTTTTTCTCAAATATATTTTTATTAAGAAAATCCTTAATGCTTTATCTCGTAAATATGTTTTCAGCTCTGAAATTTCATCCCTCAGATTTATACAAAATACCTGATTTTTGATGTTTTATGAAAGTTTATTTAAACGTGATGTGATTTTCTTCTATTTATATGTGTAAATCCATGTTTAGTCTACTTTGTTTTTAGTTATTGCTATTGTATCTTCGAGATATGAATGTTTTCCTTGTTTATGTATTTACGTTTTTTAATGTATTTTATTTAATGTAATTTATTTAAACAATTCTGACTTTTTGAATAATGAACATATAATCAAAGGCAACCATGAAAAAAACATTAATCATTAATCAAATATAAGGTAATGATATATTTTTATTTTTAAAATGTGTAAAAGTAGTTTTTTGTGATGCTTGTTTAGATTTGTGTATAAGGAATTTGGTTATGTTTTGTATTATATAATAAGTAGATATATAACATGCCACATTTTAAATTCAACATCAGTATCATAGAAAAATAAAACATCTTAGTTGCATTTCAATGTTTGAATTCTTTTTAACAAAAATATTAAATCACACCAAAATTATTTTCTATGCAATCGTAAAATAAATGGACACTTTTCTAGTTTCCCTCTGTATATATAAATATGATAATAATAAAATACAATTATTAATAAAAATATACTATAGGTGCATAATCGTCACTGAATTAGACCGCCCCTCTCATTGTTGTCCCCGCCCCTTTCTCTAAAGCCCCGCCCTCAGATACAAGTCAGCAAATTCAAGTGAGCAAATGATTGACAGGCAGAGAGCTTCTGTGATTGGAGCGGCTGTTAATCGGTCACTGAATTAGACCGCCCCTCTCAGTATTGTCCCCGCCCCTTTCTCTAAAGCCCCGCCCTCAATACAGGCGAGCAAACCCAAGTGAGCAAATGATTGACAGGCAGAGAGCTTCTGTGATTGGAGCGGCTGTTAATCGGTCACTGAATTAGACCGCCCCTCTCAGTATTGTCCCCGCCCCTTTCTCTAAAGCCCCGCCCTCAGATACAAGTCAGCAAACCCAAGTGAGCAAATGATTGACAGGCAGAGAGCTTCTGTGATTGGAGTGGCTGTTAATCTGTCACTGAATTAGACCGCCCCTCTCAGTATTGTCCCCGCCCCTTTCTCTAAAGCCCCACCCTCAGAAAAAAAAAAATCGAAAATCAGTCAAAACGACAAAGGTACAAAACTGAACAGTTTTAGTGAGGGAAAGAACTACAATCCCATGAAGCATTGCAAACAGCATAATCAAATTTAAAAACGGAGAAATATAAAACTACTCATTAACAAATGTTGATTATATTTATAAAAAAAACAACATATTTTAAGTTCATTGCAAAATATGAATATAAATACAAACATTTCAGTATTTACAAAGCGTAAGAGCTATTTTTTTCCTACACTGATTGGCTTAATTTTCTACACAGCATCATGGGTAATGTAGTTTTTCACCAGGAATTCCACCGTTAAACAAGATTATTTAAAAATAATACAACCTCATATCTTACAGTAGGACTGTCATTAAATATTTATCGTTCAAAATCAATTTCCTTATAGAGAAAATGAGTGGAGTTTTGACTTCCTGTTGCAGACCGCCCATCTCGTTTATAATCCCCGCCCATTTCTTAAAAGCCCCGCCCCATATACACAGTCAAGCAAATGATTGACAGGCAGAGGGATTTTGTGATTGGAGCGGCTGGGTTTCTCAGGTAGTGAATTTGTGAAATTAAAAAATCAGTTACAATATGAAAGTAGGCTTTTATTTCACCACAGACACGATTGACAGCACAAAACCTGTCAGAACCGTCCGGTTCAGTTAATACAACAAAAAAAGCGTCGAGGATTCCTGTCAGTTGTAGTCCCCGCCCCTTTTTCAGTAAAGCCCCGCCCTCAGGAAAAAAAAAAACATATTTTAAGTTTATTGCAAAATATGAATATAAATACAAACATTTCAGTATTTACAAAGCGTAAGAGCTATTTTTTTCCTACACTGATTGGCTTCATTTTCTGCACAGCATCATGGGTAATGTAGTTTTTCCACCAGGAATTCCACTGTTAAACAAGATTATTTAAAAATAATACAACCTCATATCTTACAGTAGGACTGTCATTAAATATTTATCGTTCAAAATCAATTTCCTTATAGAGAAAATGAGTGGAGTTTTTACTTCCTGTTGCAGACCGCCCATCTCATTTATAATCCCCGCCCATTTCTTAAAAGCCCCGCCCCATATACACAGTCAAGCAAATGATTGACAGGCAGAGGGATTTTGTGATTGGAGCGGCTGTTAATCGGTCACTGAATTAGACCGTCCCTCTCATTGTTGTCCCCGCCCCTTTCTCTAAAGCCCCGCCCTCAGAAAAAAACAAAATCGAAAATCAGTCAAAACGACAAAGGTACAAGACAACGGTTTTAGTGAGGGAAAGAACTACAATCCCATGAAGCATTGCAAACAGCATAATCAAATTTAAAAACGGAGAAATATAAAACTACTCATTAACAAATGTTGATTATATTTATAAAAAAAACAATATATTTTAAGTTCATTGCAAAATATGAATATAAATACAAACATTTCAGTATTTACAAAGCGTAAGAGCTATTTTTTTCCTACACTGATTGGCTTCATTTTCTGCACAGCATCATGGGTAATGTAGTTTTTCACCAGGAATTCCACTGTTAAACAAGATTATTTAAAAATAATACAACCTCATATCTTACAGTAGGACTGTCATTAAATATTTATCGTTCAAAATCAATTTCCTTATAGAGAAAATGAGTGGAGTTTTGACTTCCTGTTGCAGACCGCCCATCTCGTTTATAATCCCCGCCCATTTCTTAAAAGCCCCGCCCCATATACACAGTCAAGCAAATGATTGACAGGCAGAGGGATTTTGTGATTGGAGCGGCTGTTAATCGGTCACTGAATTAGACCGCCCCTCTCATTGTTGTCCCCGCCCCTTTCCCTAAAGCCCCGCCCTCAGAAAAAACCCCGAAAATCAGTCAAAACGACAAAGGTACAAGACTGAACGGTTTTAGTGAGGGAAAGAACTACAATCCCATGAAGCATTGCAAACAGCATAATCAAATTTAAAACGGAGAAATATAAAACTACTCATTAGCAAATGTTGATTATATTTATAAAAAAAAAAAACATATTTTAAGTTCATTGCAAAATATGAATATAAATACAAACATTTCAGTATTTACAAAGCGTAAGAGCTATTTTTTTTCCTACACTGATTGGCTTCATTTTCTGCACAGCATCATGGGTAATGTAGTTTTTCACCAGGAATTCCACTGTTAAACAAGATTATTTAAAAAAAAAAAATAAAAAAACAGTACAGTAGTACTGTCATTAAAGATTTATCGTTCAAAATCAATTTCCTTATAGAGAAAATGAGTGGAGTTCTGACTTCCTGTTGCAGACCGCCCATCTCGTTTATAATCCCCGCCCATTTCTTAAAAGCCCCGCCCCATATACACAGTCAAGCAAATGATTGACAGGCAGAGGGATTTTGTGATTGGAGCGGCTCGGTTTCTCAGGTAGTGAATTTGTGAAATTAAAAAATCAGTTACAATATGAAAGTAGGCTTTTATTTCACCACAGACACGATTGACAGCACAAAACCTGTCAGAACCGTCCGGTTCAGTTAATACAACAACAAAAAAAGCGTCGAGGATTCCTGTCAGTCCGCGCGCCGATCAGCTGATATATACGTGAACCGACAGACGTGAAATGAAACTTCCCTCGCCGGAACCGCGAGCAGGAAAGGCTGGAAAAAGCGGAAATAAACAGTCGCCTCACACGCAGAAAGAGGAACTGCTGTTATGGGCGGAATATGAGAGCGCGAGTACGTAC
>CM076081.1:36589442-36611942 GCA_038088235.1 Zacco platypus | reverse complement strand
ATGTCCGCTGACTAAAGTGATCTTTATATTAGTCCTTTTTACGGTTAAGGAAATTTTCCATAGCATACAGCGCTAAAATACCGTCCTTTATTTACAAAAGTCCATTTCAATTTAAAAGTCTCCTGCGACTGACTCATTCACTCGTAAAGTTTGCCGCCATCTAATGGCATATTAATGTAGCTTTCGCTCAATTCAATTCATATTACGCACTAATAAACCCTTTCTCAATATCAAATACAATATATTATTTATATAAAATAATATTTATTGAACAACAATATTTAAATGAACAACAATAGCCATTATAAATGACAACAGGAAAAAAACACAATTTTATAGTTCAGACAAACGTACAAAAGCAGTGCTCTACAGCACGTAAGTTATAAATATAGCCTTAATATTAAATTATTAAATTTAACACAGCCTAATTTGATTTGGGAACAAGTAATAGATGAATAAGACCAAAGATTAGCTGTTTTATGTACCCAAAATGAATTATATCTCATGTTTAACGACTATAAGAGCCAGCCGAAGCACTGTTCTCGGCGGGTACACGAGCACTGAATGGCTGCTAACGGCCTGGAAAGATATGGTGGATTTGCTCGGCTTCAAGCGGAGAGATACAAACGCTGAAAAGATAGTGTTATGATTTGTTTTATATACAAATACAGATTTGATTTAATATCACTTTGAAAGTTCGTTTGATACTTCAATGTTTCATTCAAACATTGAAATCAGTCAGATTTTTGTGTTGGAAGCTCTTCCATGTCAGTCTCGTCAGAGCTGGACTGTGAAGGGTAACCCTGAGGATGTTTGTGTTTGGGAACTGGGAGACATTCCAGGAGAGATGGTTATTTGTCTTCTACTCTTTCTCTTTCTCTGCTGTGTGGAGCGGAGCAGGAATGGCAAACATTAGAGGCTTATCATCTCCCGACTCTTCAGCTGTGTACACAGAGCTGTCGAAAGAGGAGAACTTCACACGCCTCCAGCTCCTCCTCGTACCTTCTCGTGCTTAACATGAAATTGACACCATCTTCTTCAGTCTTGTGCTTTTATTGTGAAGGGCTTTTTACTGCCAATGAAAGTTCAGCAGATTTGAGCGTATTTGATTAGCTCTGGATAACATGAGGTCATGGATTATAACTGACATCATCAGTTTATCCGTGTCTGTGATTTACTGTAATCTCCTGTAGTGAGCAAAGGGGTTTTTTTTGTGCTCTTCCTTATTGGCATTGAAGAACTCTATTCTGCTTTTTTCCATGTTCGTCTTTCTTCATCTTTGATATAAAGCTGACACTGAATTATTCTGAGCAATGGAAGATTTAAAAAACAAAAAAACGTCATTTACAGAAGAAATAAATGCATATGTAAAACATGACCAAAGTCCGAGCTTAAGCATATTTACAGAATTAGAGAAAATGTGAATGATGGATATCATTTCAGCGACAGAACACAAAACTGCTATTACACCATACTTATAAAAAACTGCTAGACAATCCAGAGCTTTATAAAATGAAAATCGCTTAAAGTCTTTATTTAATCATAGATGCAAACACCATTAAAACAAAATCCTCCACAGATCATTTATTATCGCTTGTCAAATTTGCCTCTATTTGGGTGTGAGCAAAAACACGCCGTTTTTGTGTGTGTCCCTTTAAATGCAAATGAGCTGCTGCTCCCCGCCCCCTTTCCAGAAAGAAGCTTTAACAGCTCAACAACAACAAAGCTGGAGAATCTCACGCAGACGGTGTTCATCCTTACATTGTTCAAACTGATGGAGAGACTCAGGAAGAAGTTCGAACTTTTAGACGTTTCTGAACGGTTAGTGGATAAATTGATGGAGTTGCTGTGGAGTTGATCAACTCATCACTAGCATGTGTCGTCACGTTCATCTTTTTTCCTCGAATCGACCCTCGTTTGTGAAGCAGTCCGGCGTAAAATGACGGCATCGACTACAACAACTCTGAAGCAGCCCAACATGGCCCCGCCCCCTTTGTTGAGTGTTCTCGGGGGCGGAGTTTATGTAAATTTTAGGGTTTGTGATGTCACCAACATAGGAAGAAGCTCGTTGTAGTTCCTACCAGCCGTTTAAAAAGCGATTGTAAAAGAAAATATCTCCCTTTGCATTTGCAGATGTTGTTGTTTCTGTTGTTGTTTCTGCTCAAACTAAAGTGTAAAAAGTGAAATTTAATATCAACCACCCCTTCAAAACCCCAAAACAAAAGTTTGTACAGTGAATATTTCCTCAACATGTCAAATAAAGTCTTGATCGCTACTTTCTCTGCTCCAGTCTCATTCAAGCTCGGTACGGTTTATTTTGCTCTGTATAACGTTCACGTTGAGTCTAATCTGCTTTAACGGGTGCTGTTGTTATTCCACACAATAGCTCATACCGCTTTATCAGCTGGAAAACATCCCGCCGAGAGGAAATTATGTATTAAAAGCCGACGCGAGAGCCGTAAGTGAGAGAGTGTGATTTGCATTAGAGATCATGGGGTCCGTAATGAACTTTAAGTGTTATTTTGATTGTGGTGTCATTCGATCGTGTTGCTGAAATGCAGTTGTTTTTCAGTTCACGATCAATGATGCAATATAAAAGTCATTTCTATAGCTCTTTATACAATACCGCAACAAACATGAAAATAACCGTGTTATTGTTAATCAATTGGAAAACAAATTCAATTCAGCGATTCATTAAAAGAATCAGCTCATAAGAGTCATTTGACAGCTCATGGAATGCTTTAAAGTTTTAAATCAGTTTTTGCATAAACAAAGGCATTTTGCTTCAGGAAACCCAACCTTTACTCTGCTATCTATCTGCTTTGTTTGCTTCAGAACAGGAGGATCCTGACAAAACAAATCTAGTACTTTATTCCTTGAGCAAGTTCCACCTCAGACATGCTCTTTATCTGTCATTATCAGTGGTTGTCTGGTCTCTTTTGTGTTTGTGCTGATTCAGGGGCTGCAGCTCAAATAGGAAAGTGAAACTTCATCATGTTGATGTTAAATCGGGTCATATGAAGTACGGTAATGCAAACGGACAAAAGTTGCATGCAGTAAAGCAGGGTGTAAAACATAAAATGCTGATTCTACTGACAGACGTTAGTGAAGTTTGCATCTGTTATAGCACTAATACTGACAACTATTAGTCATTATTTTGGAGGCTTGCGAGTGAAACGCTCAAAAGAGTGATTAAAAATAGACGTGTGAACCTTCAGATCTATTTAGCAGCATGTGTGCAAATAAAAAAAGTTCCCACAGGTACTGTATATAAAATAATATGTATATGTATATATAGGTGTATATAGATATGTATATATAGGTGTATATAGATAGGTATATATAGGTGTGTGTGTATATATATAGGCATATATAGGTATATATATAGGTGTGTATATATATATAGGTATATATAGGTGTGTGTATATATAGGTATATATAGGTGTGTGTATATATATATATAGGTATATATAGGTGTATATATAGGTGTATATATGTAGGTATATATAGGTGTATATAGATAGGTATATATATGTGTGTGTATATAGATAGGTATATATAGGTGTGTATATGTAGATAGGTATATATAGGTGTGTGTGTATATATAGATAGGTATATATAGGTGTTTGTGTATATATATATGTATATATAGGTGTATATATATATATATATAGGTATATATAGGTGTGTGTATATATAGGTGTGTATATATGTAGGTATATATAGGTGTATATAGATGTGTGTATATAGATAGGTATATATAGGTGTGTGTGTGTATATAGATAGGTGTGTATATAGGTGTGTGTGTATATAGATAGGTATATATAGGTGTGTGTATATATAGGTGTGTATATATAGGTGTGTGTATATATAGATAGGTGTATATATAGGTGTGTGTATATATAGATAGGTATATATAGGTGTGTGTATATATAGATAGGTATATATATAGGTGTGTATATATATAGGTGTGTATATATATATATATATATATAGGTGTGTGTATATATGGGTGTATATATATAGGTGTGTGTGTATATAGGTGTATATATATATATATATATATATATATATAGGTGTATATAAATATAGGTGTATATATAGGTGTATATATAGGTATATATAGGTGTATATAAATATAGGTATATATAGGTGTATATATATATAGGTAACCCCGATAATTGCTGCTCACGGCTATATTGTTATTAAGGAAAAACATTATTTGTTACATTTTAATTTTTAAACTGAGGAACACAAAAAAGTAAGCATCAAACCCTTTGATGGTATAATCTATAAGGTCTGTTTGTGTTGCAGGTTTGCTGGTGGGCGCATTGGACACGGTGTTGGACTCAAATGCGCGAGCGGCCCCGTTCCGGATCGTTCTGCATGTGCCCGGGTCGCAGGTCAGCTGGGTCATAGCTAGCGGTGAGAGCTTGTCTGTGTTTTCATCTCTCGCTGTCGTGTGACACACTCTCGTCATAAACACGAGCGTGTCGCGCGGTCGCTCGCACGTGTGTGTGATGTTGTCATCTGTGTGTGTGTTTGCAGGAGCCACGATAGAGGAGGTGCTGAAACACTGGAGATGGCTGGATCAGAACATACTGCCGTACATGGCCGTGTTTGAGAATAAAGAAGACGCTGCAAGTTTTGTACAGGGCAAAGTGAAGGTACAGTCATGCACGGAGCTTCCTACGAGGCCTTATTGATTAATCGTTTGTTCTAATCGCAATTATTTGAGATAATAGCAATAATTTACCGTTCGCAAATACCTTTAGTTACTGTTGCTATGTTCGCTCTCACGCCACACATCATGTTCTCACGCTGTGAAAATGCATCCCGGAGCAAAGAGGACACTGACAATGTATAAAACAGTTTCATATTTAAAATATTGTCATTTTTTTAAAGAAGTTTAATCAATAAATAGCGTCTAGTGTGTGTTTAATGTGTGGTGACAGATCGCTGTAGCTCCTCGTGAACCGATCATCTCTTCATACTAGTTCATTTATAGCATCAAATAAACATGAATGAACATCAGAAGGAATGTTGTTTCAAGACGTTCACCAACGTTAATCTACTAACTCCCCTGACCGCTTTGACGGACAAAATGGCGGATTCGGGGTTATGATTGGTCAGATCGCCTGTCAATCAAACTGTTTGCGAAGGTTCAACTGTACAGTTTAAATTTCCATCACATTTTGTCATCCGAATAAGGGAAATTTAAACACTTAAAAGAAATATTAGCTTCTTTCATACCAGTAAATTACCGTAAAATTACCAGAATGACTTTACAGATGTTGTTCACACAAGCAACTGCGTTCTGGCTTTTTACTTTTAAGAGACCATCAGTTCAGTGCAGACTCTAAATCTCGTGATCTTTTTATGCGTGTTCACAGGGTTTAATCGCTGAGGAGGTTTTGGGTGGCCAGGCTGCAGGCGAGGATGATCCGGCACGCTTTCGGGAGGACCTGGCACGGTTCGAGCAACGTTTCGGTCTCCCTCAACGAGAGAAACTGGTCGCGCATTACTCCTGCTGCTGCTGGAAGGGTCACGTGCCGCGCCAGGGCTCACTGTACCTCACCACCAACCACATCGCCTTCTACTCCTTCCTGCTGGGCAAAGAAGGTGAGATCTTTCTATTCACCAAAGAATAGACAAAAATATGAAGCAGCACAACACTGATAATAATCATAAATGCTTCTTGAGCATCAAATCATCATATTAGAATGATTTCTGAAGGATCAGGTGACACTGAAGACTGGAGTAATGATGCTGAAAATTCAGCTTTAATCACTGGATATAAATTATATTTTTCTATATATTCACATAGAAACAGTTATTTGAAATGGTAATAATATTTCACATTTTTACTGTATTTTTGATCAAGTAAATTCAGCTTTGATCACTGGATATAAATTATATTTTACTATATATTCACATAGAAACAGTTATTTGAAATGCTAATAATATTTCACATTTTTACTGTATTTTTGATCAAGTAAATTCAGCTTTGATCACTGGATATAAATTATATTTTACTATATATTCACATAGAAAATAGTTATTTGAAATGGTAATAATATTTCACAATTTTTACTGTATTTTTGATCAAGTAAATTCAGCTTTGATCACTGGATATAAATTATGTTTTACTATATATTCACATAGAAAACAGTTATTTGAAATGGTAATAATATTTCACATTTTTACTGTATTTTTGATCAAGTAAATTCAGCTTTGATCACTGGATATAAATTATGTTTTACTATATATTCACATAGAAAACAGTTCTTTGAAATGGTAATAATATTTCACATTTTTACTGTATTTTTGATCAAGTAAATTCAGCTTTGATCACTGGATATAAATTATATTTTACTATATATTCACATAGAAAACAGTTATTTGAAATGGTAATAATATTTCACATTTTTACTGTATTTTTGATCAGGTAAATTCAGCTTTGATCACTGGATATAAATTATATTTTACTATATATTCACATAGAAAACAGTTATTTGAAATGGTAATAATATTTCACAATTTTTACTGTATTTTTGATCAAGTAAATTCAGCTTTGATCACTGTATATAAATTATATTTTACTCTATATTCATATAGAAAACAGTTATTTGAAATGGTAATAATATTTCACATTTTTACTGTATTTTTGATCAAGTAAATTCAGCTTTGATCACTGGATATAAATTATATTTTACTCTATATTCACATAGAAAACAGTTATTTGAAATGGCTATAATATTTCACATTTTTACTGTATTTTTGATCAAGTAAATTCAGCTTTGATCACTGGATATAAATTATATTTTACTATATATTCACATAGAAAACAGTTCTTTGAAATGGTAATAATATTTCACATTTTTTACTGTATTTTTGATCAAGTAATTTCAGCTTTGATCACTGGATATAAATTATATTTTACTATATATTCACATAGAAATCAGTTATTTGAAATGGCTATAATATTTCACATTTTTACTGTATTTTTGATCAAGTAAATTCAGCTTTGATCACTGGATATAAATTATATTTTACTATATATTCACATAGAAAACAGTTCTTTGAAATGGTAATAATATTTCACATTTTTTACTGTATTTTTGATCAAGTAAATTCAGCTTTGATCACTGGATATAAATTATATTTTACTCTATAGTCACATAGAAAACAGTTATTTGAAATGGTAATAATATTTCACAATTTTTACTGTATTTTTGATCAAGTAAATTCAGCTTTAATCACTGGATATAAATTATATTTTAATATATATTCACATAGAAAATAGTTATTTGAAATGGTAATAATATTTCACATTTTTACTGTATTTTTGATCAAGTAAATTCAGCTTTGATCACTGGATATAAATTATATTTTACTCTATATTCACATAGAAAACGGTTCATTTAAATGGTAATAATATTTCACAATTTTTGCTATATTTTTTGATCAAACGCAGCCTTGCTGAACACATTTTTAAAAATATTTACAAAAAAAAAAATCTTTTAAAAATTAAAAGTGTTAAAAGTGATTTAAATGAAAGTAGGCCAGACACATCGTGATTTGGCAATGATGTAACGGGCAGATTGTATATGAAGTAGGGCTGTCGATTTAACACGTTCATTTAATTATTTAGTTATGGAAGAAACAATGCGTGCGTAACTCAACCGTGTTGTTTTTGCACACAGTGAAGCTGTTAGTTCCCTGGGCTGAAGTGACGCGGCTGGAACGTGTGTCGGTGGGTTTGCT
The DNA here is from genome assembly GCA_038088235.1 of Zacco platypus. Classification (NCBI taxonomy): domain Eukaryota; kingdom Metazoa; phylum Chordata; class Actinopteri; order Cypriniformes; family Xenocyprididae; genus Zacco; species Zacco platypus. The sequence continues at coordinate 36,604,175 of CM076081.1, read as the reverse complement.
GACGGACGTGATCCGCGTTCACACTAGACGGAAACAGAGGGAGTTCTCCATGTTTCTGAATGTGGACGAGGTGATGAAGGTCATGTGTCAGCTGGCTGATATCGCCCTCCGCAGGCTGCTGGACAGCGGCGGACTCACGCTCGATCAATCACTGCAGGACTCCACGAACATTACCAAGAGGTTTACATCTGCTTCACATGTACTTCAGACACTAGATTAGCTTGGCACGATTATTGGCTCTGATTTAAAGTCACCATGAAATCAAAATAAACAATTCTCTTGTTTATATTAAGGGTGGGGCAACCTGTCACTCACATGAGATCCACCAATTGACCGTTCGCAAAGACCCGCCCCCTTTAGTTACTGTTGCTATGTTCGCTCTCGCGCCACACATCATGTTCTCACGCAGTGAAAAATACATCCTGGAGCAAAGAGGACACTGACAATGTATGAAACGGTTTCATATTTAAAATATTGTAATTTTTTAAAGAAGTTTAATCAATAAATAGCGTCTAGTGTGTGTTTAATGTGTGGTGACAGATCGCTGTAGCTCCTCGTGAAGCGATCATCTCTTCATACTAGTTCATTTATAGCATCAAATAAACATGAATGAACATCAGAAGGAATGTTGTTTCAAGACGTTCACCAACGTTAATCTACTAACTCCCCTGACCGCTTTGACGGACAAAATGGCGGATTCAGGGTTATGATTGGTCAGATCGCCTGTCAATCAAAGCCAATTGTAAACCATAAACATCCAATCAATTCCCCACAGACAAAATCAAGCCCCGCCCCGCATTTGTTCTTGTTTGAGAAGCGTTTCACTCGGATCTACGTCAAGAAAAGACTAATGCAACTTGCGTTTCATGCTGACTTTAAACCTGAAAATAAACTAAAGTTTCAGAATCTTGAATAAAAGAAACATTATGACTTGAAGTGATTAAAAAAGTTGTGATATTCTGAATGTGTGACATTACAAACCAAAATTTATCAGGAAAAAAGAAATCCACAATATCTATGAAAACTTATGAGTAATTTTCAATATTTATCATACATTTTAGCGGCCTAAAATGCCTGTCTTTGTGTGAATGAGTGGCACAGTTTCAATAAAAACTACTGAAAACACAGAAACTCAAAACTCCACCCACCAAAATAAAAGTTTGCTTCAACTTGACCGAAATATATAGCTATTGTATGGTAAAATGTACATCTCAAATGAATAATAATAATACAATTTATTAAAACGACATACAACTATTTTAAGAAATATCATATAATCAAGATATTTTTTTCATTCATGTTTTAATTCATACAGTTTATAGCTTGTATAGCTGTGGAGCTTATTTATAAACAAGCAAGCTATTCTTACATTAAAGTCCTGTGGTGAAAATCAAGTTTTTAATGTTTTTCATATGCAAATGTGCAAATTCATAAACCCTTGCTGAGTATTTTCTTCTTAAAACTGCATTGAACCAAAAGACAGTCTCAAAAATAGTGTTCCTGACGTCATAAACTACCTTGTAACCAATCACGTCAACGAGCGGATCTCTGAACTGGCGCGAGTGAGTGGAGGCGGGGCTAATTTGCATATTCATATGACCGCGTATACTAAATGAGGCGAGGGTGTCGAGTTACATTCAAGCTATTTTAATTTTTTCAAGGCAAATGTCATTTTTGGTGATCAAAGATGAGTTTTAAGGGATAAAATGATTGACTACGGCAGCGGATTGACTAGGTCTAACAAACTTCCTTTCTCATTAATGGTATGACATGAATATCATGATAAATATCGCTATTGAATGATATAGAAAAAATTATTGATACTATTTATGGCCATATCGTCAGTCATGTGAGTCGGTTCTTCTTCCTTACATCAGGTTTGGTTCACGTAGCTTCATCCGCCTCACTAAATAGTACCTTCCCTCCAGCCAATCACCAGCAGGGTTTTGATTCTAACACACTTCCTCCGCTGAAGGGGAAGTTCATGTATGAGAAAGAGTGAAAACAAGTAAAGCAGAAATGAAAACAACAGAAATAACGGTGTTTCAGAACAGCAGCTGCATTAAAGCTGTTAACGGACGATTAATAATAATAAAAACAACAATAAACGTTCATCTTTTCATAAAAGCATAAACATCATGCATTAAAAAAAACAAGTAAAAATATCGTAGAATGCAATATATCAAGTCGGCTTTAAACTATAAACCTGCGATAAAGCATCATGTGCATGAAACGCTCGAGACATGAGTTGTTGTGGCGTGTTTGTGGGTTGTGTGATGTGTGTATTTATAGAGCCGCGGGGTTTGATCTGCTGCTGTGCGGAAACTTTCAGATCTTGTTGATGCATGAAGGTGTTTCTGTTTGTCTGTTCCAGGGTTTTGGAGGAGCAGGCCCTCCGACAGTACGTGCTCTCTCTCTTTGGCTTGCCGCGAGCCGAGCGTCTACGGGAAGTGATGTCATGCTCGGTTTGGACGCCTCATGCCCGCTGCCACACGCCGGGCACCGTTTACACCACAGATGGGTATCTGTGCTTTAGCAGCCGCGAGGAGGGCCAGTGTACGCTCATCATACCCCTCGCTGAGGTACAGGTCGTTTATGAACTGCTTGGTGTTATAGGAAGAGTCACTTTTGGATAAAAGCGGCTGCTGTTAGTGGTGGATATATTAGGCAGCAAGTGGACATTTTGTCCTCGAAGTTGATGTTAGAAACGTAAGGAAGCGTAAGGATTTGACGAGGAACAAATTGTGACTGGGTCAGAACATCTCCAGAACTGCAGCTCTTGTGGGGTGTTCCCGGTCTGCAGTGGTCAGGATCTATCAAAAGTGCTCCAAGCATAAGGACCATCGATGGTCCGATGCAACAGACGAGCTCCTGGAGCTCAAACTGCTCCAGAAGGTCATGCTGGTTCTGATGGAAAGGTGTCAGAACACACAGAGCATCAGTTTGTTGTGTTTGGAGCTGCAGACGAGACCGGTCAGGTGTCCATGATGACCGCCGTCCACCGCCGGAAGAGCCGACAGTGGGACGTGAGCGTCAGAACTGGACCACGGAGCGACGGAAGAAGGTGAATCGTGTTTTCTTCTACATCACGTGGATGTCCGGGTGTGTGAGCGTCTCTTATCTGGGGAACACATGACACCAGGATGCACTATGGGAAGAAGGCAGTGTGATGCTCTGGATCAATGTTCTGCTGGGAAACTTGAGTCCTGCATCCATGTGGACGTTACTTCAACACGTTCCACCTATCTCAACATTGTTGCAGACCATCATGGGAACGGTATTCCCTGGTGTCTGTGGCTCTTTCAGCAGGATAATGCGCTACAAAGCATAAATGGTTCAATAATGGTTTGAGGATTTTGAGATGTTGACTCGACCTCCAAATATCCCAGATCTCAATCCAATCGAGCATCTGTGGGATGTGCTGAACAAACATGTCCGATCCATGGAGGATCCACCTCGCAAGTGTTTTCACACTTGTCCTTTTTAGTCCGATTAAAAAAACATTTTGCGATTGCTCTGTTCATTTGAACTTGTGTGAACGCCGCCATCCGAACCCTGGTGCACACCAAATAGTTGGACCGAAACCACTGAAAAGACGGGTCTCAGGTTGCGTTCACACTTGTAGTTCGGTTGGTTTGGTTCGTTTGGTCCGGACCAAAAAACAAAAACAAAACATATAGTCCTGGTCCGCTTAGCGTTCACACTGGCATTTTTAACAGCGACCCTTAAGTTACTGAACCAAAGGCATAGGGATACGGTCACGACCTGATTGGTCGGCTTTTATGACGTATATTTGGCGACGGAGCTCGCTTACCGAACATTCAAAACAACGCTGTGTTCTGGATTAAACGCCATCATTTTATGCGTGAACATATGCTTTATTTTTACCAGCTGAGAACTCACGAAGAGCTCATCAAATGTTCAAAACATTCAAAACGGCTCGGACCAAATATTGATGACTTTGCCCTCGACTCATTTTGGATACACCGATCTTCCCGCGTCGTCAAATCAGCTGACTTGTAGCGTCGCATCTTGTGACATCACGTCCTGTTTTAGGTTCGTTTACATGTCTTTGGTCCGTGTTGCGTTCATATATCAATTGAGTTCGTTTGGAAGCGGACCGAGACCCATCTTTTTAGCGGTCTCGTTTCGGACGGCAGCGTTCACACACGTTCAAACGAACCGCACTAACTGAGCAATCGCACCAGGGTTCGTTTTAATCGAACCAAACATGACAAGTGTGAACGCACCCTCAGTCCGCTTCCAGACGAACTCTGGTGCGGTTCGATTGATATATGAACGCAACACAAACCAAAGGCAAGTAAACGAACCAAAAACAGGAAGATGAGACCCTAAAAAGGACTGAATCCTCACGCATATCGGTATCATATAGTCGCGAGTTCGCAGCAGATTGTTTGTGTGCGTGACGGAGGGATTCCCGCCGCTGTTTTGACTCCTTCACACATTTTATGACCAGCTGACCATCATACGTCGGCTACGCACACATAACACGCGCCTTTATCTCAGCGCACAGTTTTGTTTTGGATGTTCGGTCTCAAAATAGGCAATGCGTCATAAAATCTGACCAATCAGGTTGTGAACGTATCCCTACGCCTTTAGGTTTGGCATCTCTTTGGTTCGGTGATAAAATCTGAACGCTAATCGGACCAGGACTAAATGTTGTGGTTTTGTTTTTTCAAGTAAAACTAACTTCATAAAGTAATGCATAAAATACAGAGTAATGACATGCATTCACATGGGGCGTCGACATCACCGTCACATGACATCAGCCAATCACATTACTCTCTGGTGTGCAATTGGATAGCATCTGCGCTTGGGTATTTGCATGAGGCGATCTGATTGGCTGACGCCTGCGATGACCCTGAGAATTTTTCAACATCTTCCGTCAGCAACCCACAATTCAGTTCGGTAACGCATCAGCCATTCGAAGTAAATGAGAAGCGTTAATGCTGGTTAGAGTAGTTAGTTAGATCTGTTTTAGCTTTTATATGAACTAAAACTGGCTTCCTTTAGTAACAGTTGGAAAGGTATCAAATTGATTTGCTATCTATCAGTTGTTATGAAACTTGAAGTGTGTTTTGCTGAAGCTCGCATGATGAATGAGTGAAATCTGTGTGTGTTTGTGCAGATCCTCTGCATTGAGATGGCTGAGAGCACCAGCGCCCTGCCCAACCCCGTCATCATTAGCGTCCGGTGTAAGCGAGCGTTCCAGCTAATCGAGCTGCTTCATCGGGATGAGTTGGTGGAGAACGTCAGAGACCGACTGCGATCTCTGCACTGGGAACAGAATATGATACGTGGACACGACCAACGCAAGAAATCCACGGTACTCTTGACGTGTGATGGCTCAGTTTAGAGATGCATGAAAATTTAACCGTTTAGTATGTTAAAATGGACTTAGCCCCTCCCTCTGAAAAGCACACTGCGCTCTGATTGGTCGGGTGGAGCAGTGTGTTGTGATTGGTGTTTGGGAAATGTCCCGCCCCTTACCATAACCGCCAGTTTCAACACACCACAAACTAACTCAACCAGGCCCCGCCGCTTTATTCTGCATATTAATTATTTAAATGAGGAATCTTCGGTCCTGAAATAAAACTCAAGACTACAATGGAGGCGTTTCAGAAACAGTGACACTGATGTAGAGAAGAACAGCAACATTACAATTATTTATATTTATATTATTTATATTCAATCATTCACATTTACAAACATTTGTACATATTAAAATAGGTCACTAGTAAGAAGTGCATGGAAGCTCGTTCATCTCTGCACATGATACATGAACATTTAACAAATAAATTTGGAGATATTTAGGGCTAATAGCCAACTAGAAAAGGCTTAGTCAACCAAACTTTTATTAGTCAGTCAGGCAGCCATATAGATATTATTATTATTATTATTATCAAAAGGAACAGTATATTTAAAAGTGGACCTATAATGCCGCCTTCACAAGATGTGATATCAGTCTCTGGTGTCTCCAGTGAAGTTTCAGCTCAAGATCATTTATTATCGCTTGTCAAATTTGCCTCTATTTGGGTGTGAGGAGCAAAAACACGCCGTTTTTGTGTGCGTCCCTTTAAATGAGCTGCTGCTCCCCGCCCCCTTTCCAGAAAAAAAGCTTTAACAGCTCAACAACAACAAAGCTGGAGAATCTCACGCAGACTGTGTTCATCCTTACATTGTTCAAACTGATGGAGAGACTCAGGAAGAAGTTCCAACTTTCAAACGTTTCTGAAAAAAAAAATTATTTTATACAAAAATAAATGTATGTAGTAGTTGCTGTAGAGTTGATTCAACTCAATCACATCGTCATGTTAATCTTTTGTGCGAGACTCATATGAATGCCCACTGTACATAGTGTACCTGTGACGTTTATGATTGCTATCAAATACTGCAGTAATTCTTAAAGTGTGGTCCGCCATCGCCCCCTAGTGACCTAAACTAGGCAAGCTCTTAACCCGCACCGGATCGGTTGACGTCAGTGTGTTTTAATAACGAAAAAATGGATCATATCATTGCATTTGTGTTTGAATAATTAGTTTTTGACTAGAAACAGTTGCATATTAAACTTAAATTTAGTTTATCCTTCCTATTTTGTTGTTTTTGGGGGGGCGTGTCAGAGTGAGATTCTGTTAGGTGGTCCTCAGAAAAAAATTGGAAGATAAAGTGATCCTTGGCCTGAAAAAGTTTGAGAAACACTGAAATACTGTAAATGGTCTAATATTTTTTCCAAAATATCACGCTCCTTTTTTTTAGCAATCGAGCCTGTCAGGATCAACTTGAAGACTATCGAAGCTAACGAGACTCTAAATAGTGTTCGTCTGCAGAACAGTTAGCATGCTTTGCTCAAACTTGTTCCATGTCGTTAAAACTGGTACACCGTTGTCGCTTACGAAAACAATATGGCGGCGCCGTGGGTGGAAACGTGCAAATTAAGAGGCGGCGATATTATAATAAGATCCCCTTTCGGCTCGTTTTTTTCGCATACTTGCCAAAACAAAGTTTCTGGGTTGGTAGACGCACCCAATTAGAGCTCATAAACATGGAAAAAGTCAGATTTTCATGATATGTGCCCTTTAACACCTGCTGATTTACAGATACTGTGATTATATAATGGTGAAACCGAACCAAAATCACTTATTTTACTATATTTTCAATATTTTTATAGTTGTACTGTCTGCTTTCTCTATGGTGATTTCTGCTGATCTACATGTACTGTCATGTATATTAGTGAAACGGAAGCACAATATTTTGTTTTACTATTTGTGTCTAGTTTCAGAGCATCACTTCCTGTGCTTTTAGGTCATCTCAGGAACTGAAACCCTTTCTAGTTCATTAAATATTCACATTCTCAATTTATTTATTTCATGCACTTTATACAATAGTGTTTCAAAGTAGCTTAAAAAGGAAAATGACAATTATGCAAATTCAAATATGAGACTAATTTAAATTCTAATACTAATTCTATTCAGTGTCGATTCAGTTCAGCGTAAAGTTTTTATTTCTGCGATAAAGCAGATTTGCAGAAGACAAAAGTGTCATTATTCAGCTCAGATTTTGTTCTGTTGCATTTTTAAACGTTTTCTGTCTGAGCCGGGCTTTAGACTGTGTGATTTGTCTTCTAGATCTCCACCTCACCGTATTACACCTTCTGTTACGACACTGTCCAGTCAGACGAAGAGGACGGCGGCGTCATCATCTCTGATAAAGCTCTGCGTCACACTGTCCTCACGGACGCCCTCATTTCCACATTTCACCCCAGTCAGTCAGACTCGAACCACAAGACCAGTGTGAGTACACACATATCTGAACCGATGGAGTGAAACTGTTAACCATCACCTCATTTTCTTTCTTTTTTTTTTGAACTTTTTATTTATTTTTTTCACAGAGAAAAACACAGAAAAAAAAAACGTTATCTGAGACAAGTAATAAAATAAAAATAGTACATAAAAAAAATAAATAAAAATATTCTGTATATCAATATATATATTGTTGCACCTGATATGAATGTTCACATCTCAACCAACATGATACAATAATATACAGTCATATAATGAAATAAAATATATATTGTGTCAAAAAAAAATAAAATAAATAAATACAAGTAAATAAAAATAAATAAATGAAGAGTTATAAATTTAGATATTCTTTAACCATGTGCCATCTCTGATTAAAACGGTCAGATTTTAATTGTAATGATGCCGTCATTTTTTCCATCATATAAATTTGTTTTAGTCTCTGTTTCCATTCAGTTACAGTTGGTGACTCCATAGACTTCCATTTAGCAGTAATGTTTTTTTTTTGCAGCTAGTAATAATACACGTAAAATGTATCTTTGGTCAACCTTGAAAACATCCACTGGTATAACACCCAATAAGAAGAAAAGGACATTTAAGGGAACTTCTCTTTTTACAATTTTCTCCATCTCTTCTTTAATATTTTTCCAATACTCAAGGATTACTGGACAGTCCCAAAATATATGTATATGGTCACCTATTTTTCCAGCATAAAGCTGCAGAAGGGTCTTTTACGAAATTTGAAATGACCCGAGGAGTATAAAAATAACGCATTTTAAATTTCCAGTCAAATTCCTCCCATTGTTGACTATTAATTCCCTTATGGCTCCTATAACAAAGCTTATCCCATAACTCATCCTCTATTACTATATTTGCTTCCATTTCCCACTTTTCCTTAATGTTGTAAGTGTTTTCAACCATGTCTGTTGACAATCTCTTATAAAGATGGGAAACGTGTTTACCGATAGGGAAGCGTTTTTCTGAAATCATAATAAAGTATTGTTCTATGCCTTTTGGGATTTTGCCCATTCTTTCCTTTTCATTATGGTTTGTAATATAGTGCCTAATTTGCAAATATCTATAAAAATCACTTAAGGGAAGATCAAATTGTTGTGTGAAGGACTTTAAATGTGTTTCTTCGAAGAGCTGGTTAAAAATAAAGAGGCCTTTAGCTGCCCATCTCTTAAAAACCATAGTCACTCATTGAAGGTGGAAAATCTACATTACCCACTATGGGCATAGCTCGAGAAATTGTTCCAATATCCTTAAGCATTTTCTTTACTTCTGCCCATACCTTTATTGTATGTTTTACAACCATTCGTTTTCAATCTTCATTCTATTGACCTGTTTTAGATCCATAAAGGGTAGAGCGGACAGTTGAGCACCCTTAACTTCCCCTTGCTCTATTTGAGTCCACTTTGCTTCCTCATCCCCCCTGATCCATGTCACAATTGCTGATAGTTGAGCTGCCCAATAATAAAATCTTAGATTCGGCAGAGCCAAGCCTCCCTTATTTTTGGATGGAAATTGGAACTCTTATAGGCAATGATTGGAATAAGAATAGGAAGCGTGGAAGTAGGTTCATCCTTATGGTCTCAACTCTGCCAAACAGTGTTAGAGGAAGAACTTCCCAACGGATTAAATCACTCTTTATTTGATTAATTAGCTTATTATAATTTGCCTCAAAAAGTCTTGTATTTTCAGGTGTGATATTAATCCCCAAGTACCTAAATCCATGTTTAGCCCAGTGAAATGACACCATCCCGTTTAGTTGTTTAGGCCATATTCCTGATATCATCATTGCCTCCGATTTATTTTGATTAATTTTGTATCCAGATATATCTCCATAGTCTTTTAGGCATTGCATTAATCGAGGTATTGAAGTAAGGGGATGTTTTATAAATCACCTCATTTTCATGCATAGATCTGAACTTAAAGGCATAGTTCACCCGTAAAGAAAATTCTGTCATTTCCAACAAGATAGATTTCCAAGTCTCCAACAATAGAGATTAGAAAAAGCTGTGATTTATAAAATGAATCTAATCTCTATTGTTGGAGACTCAAGGTTCCCTTTTTGGCCATTGTTTTGTGTTGGAGGTGGCATTGTGACAAAAATTGCTATTTTTGGTGTATCGCCGACACAAAGTCTTTGTGATATTGTGATGGAAAAAATGAATGTTTTTGCGTTTTTTTTCTTTGCAAGTGAACACAAAACATCACAATGTCCCTTCAGGGCTGTGATATTCAAACTTTAAATTTGAAATGATACAGTTAACATGTTTAAATAAGATGTGGACGTTCAAAAAAACCTTCAAAATTAAATCCTATTTAAAATGACAGGCTGCAGAATTTGGGGGTAAAATTTGTAAAAATAAAACGAAGAATCAATTAATTCATTTAATAATTCACACATAAAAATGCATATAAATAAATCACTTTTATATGGGCAAATAAATAGACATATTTAAAGTTGTTTATTTAATTCATTTTTTAAAACGTAGATTAATAAAACAATAAATAGTACATTATTAAATCATTTTAAATGCGTATTTAAATCGCTTTTTAAAAAAGAATTTGGCAAATGCTTTTCTAAAATGCCATTGGACAGTACAGACGTGGGAGCAACCAATCAGCTTTCGCCTCAATTTGAAGAGCCGACTCTCTAAAGACAGTTCTGAACGTGTTTTTAGAGGTATTGTAGATGATTTGTTAGCTTTAGCTGATTTTTGCGAAATAAATTCTCCTCTCGATTATCATTTTATATGTAAAAGAGTTTTTCAGTTGAGGGAAGACAATAATATATTGTGTTTGTACAATAAATGGAAGGATTTGGGTTCAGTTTGAGGTCATTCAGCGACTCCGCGGCCCTCACGCTATGGTTGAACTTCCAAGCGTTCTCGAACAACACCAGTCGCTGGATGTACCGGCAGAAGAGACGGCAGGATGTATTGTTGTGTCGCTGAGGACAGTCCGACGAAAACCATTATAACCTCTCCAAACACGTTCAGATTCGCCTGACATTTTGATCGTGTTGCTCGAACTGTCTTTAGAGAGTCGGCTCTTCAAATTGAGGCGAAAGCTTTCCATTTAAAACGCCTTTTAAAAAGCCTTTTAAAAAGCCATTTAAAACACCATTTAAAACACCATTTAAAACGCCATTTAAAAATCCATTTTAAAAGCCATTTAAAAAGCCATTTAAAAAGCCTTTTAAAAAGCCATTTAAAACGCCATTTAAAACGCCATTTAAAACGCCATTTAAAACGCCATTTAAAAATCCATTTTAAAAGCCATTTAAAAAGCCATTTAAAAAGCCTTTTAAAAAGCCATTTAAAACGCCATTTAAAACGCCATTTAAAACGCCATTTAAAACTCCATTTTAAAAGCCATTTAAAAAGCCTTTTAAAATGCCTTTTAAAACGCCTTTTAAAACGCCATTTAAAAAGCCATTTAAAAATCCATTTAAAAATCCATTTAAAAAGCCATTTAAAAAGCCATTTAAAAAGCCATTTAAAAAGCCATTTAAAACGCCATTTAAAACGCCATTTAAAAAGCCATTTAAAAATCCATTTTAAAAGCCATTTAAAAAGCCATTTATAAAGCCTTTTAAAAAGCCTTTTAAAAAGCCATTTAAAAATCCATTTAAAACGCCATTTAAAACGCCATTTAAAACGCCATTTAAAACTCCATTTAAAAAGCCATTTATAAAGCCTTTTAAAAAGCCATTTATAAAGCCTTTTAAAAAGCCATTTAAAACGCCATTTAAAACGCCATTTAAAACGCCATTTAAAAATCCATTTAAAACGCCATTTAAAAATCCATTTAAAAAGCCATTTAAAAATCCATTTAAAAAGCCATTATAACCTCTAAAAACATGTTCAGATTCGCCTGACATTTTGCGTGATCGTGTTGCTCGAACTCTTCTAGAGAGGGTCGGCTCTTCAAATTGAGGCGGAAGCTGATTGGTTGCTCCCACGTGTGAACTGTCCAATGGCATTTTAGCACTCGATTGACAAATGGATAAAGAAAAGCATTTGGCAAATCCTTTTTTAAAAAGCCATTTAAAATGATTTACAAATGTATTGTTTTATTGTTCTATTAATCTACGTTTAAAAACAGGAATTAAATAAACAACTTTAAATATGTCTATTTATTTGCCCATATAGAAGTGATTTATTTATATACATTTTTATGTGTGAATTATTAATTGATTCTTCGTTTTATTTTTATGTGGCACTCCTGGTCCTCCATAGATGATAATATCACAATGCAAAAAAAAAAAAAAATCTTAATGGACCCTTTTCACATTTCTGAGATTCTCAGTCGCCATAGTTGATAAACTTCTAAAGTGGTGAACAGAAACGACCACAACAAACATGTTTTTTTGCTCCAACAGAAAAAGTGCATGATGAAAAAGTGTCTCTATAACTTTCTAAAAGAGGAAATAAATATTGATTACATTGGTCAGAAGAGTGAAAGATCACTAGCTGAATTACTGTAATTTAATGCCGAGGTCTTGGTTAATATCGCGTCTAAAAATAGACTCTATGCAAAGTTGCAGATGCTCTTGCAAATTGGTGTGAAATGTGAGCTGAACGTGTTTTTGTCTCCATCAGAACACCGAGCAGGTCAGAGAGCGTTTGTGGGACGATCACTTTGCCGAGTTTGGTCGCGGCGTTCACATGTTCCGCACCGATAAAATCCGCAAGCTGGTGGCGCTGGGGATCCCGGAGTCTCTGCGCGGGGAGCTGTGGCTCCATTTCTCAGGTGAGAGATGGGATAGATGAAGAGAGAAGTACACCAGTACACGAGATAAAGTCACTTCCGTGGTGTTGTTTATAGGTGCTCTATATTTGTGCGCCTCAGGCATCTGTGCAGCGTCTCACTTCCCCTCCTGTTGAAGTGTTTATATAAACACACGCCGTCTGGAGCTGCACGATCATCATGGAGTCTCACATGTTATCAGGGCTCCAGACCAACACTTGAAAGCAGTGTTTTAAAGTTGATTTAATCATAAATTACTCTTTTTTTTTTTGCATTAATAAGTGCCGTTACTGTCTACATCTCAATTCAAATTCAATGCTTCACTATCAAATTTGCATTACATAAACATTTTATATTATTACTAGGGCTAATAATCTAATGAATCGATTTAATCGTACTGAGAAATTACTGCTAATTTAGACCAAGACAAGACAAAAATAAATATTTAATTTGATTCAACAAATTTTTGCACATGTAAAAACCCCTCATCTTTAATTTTAGGGACTCTCTGACTGAATTCTATAGGCTTCATCGCGCAGTAAAATGTTGCCCCGCATCATATTCATCATCGATCGACTGTATGAAAATTTTACGCATTATTTTTTTACCGTAACTAATTAATTTTATTAACACGATAAATCGTCAGCGCTAATTATTACCATTAAAAAAAGTTTGAAGACAATCTTTAAATTGGCTTGAAAAAGCCTAGCCAGAAAGTTTGAAGTAGTTTTTAAAGCTTGAAGTTTGAAATAGTTTAAGTTTTAGTTTAGAAGTTTTATAGATGGATAGATAGATAGATGGATGGATGGATGGATGGATGGATGGATGGATGGATGGATGGATATAGATGGATAGATAGATAGAAATAGATGGATAGATGGATAGATAGATAGATAGATAGATAGGGATAGATAGATAGATATAGATGGATGGATGGATGGATGGATGGATGGATAGATAGATAGATAGATAGATAGGGATAGATAGATAGATATAGATGGATGGATGGATGGATGGATGGATGGATGGATGGATGGATAGATAGATAGATAGATAGATAGATAGATAGATAGATAGATAGATAGATAGATAGATAGATAGATAGATAGATAGATAGATAGATGGATGGATGGATGGATGGATATAGATAGATGGATGGATGGATGGATGGATATAGATGATATGGATGGATGGATATAGATGGATGGATATAGATGGATGGATATAGATAGATGGATAGATGGATGGATGGATAGAGATGGATGGATGGATGGATGGAGATGGATGGATGGATATAGATGGATGGATGGATGGATGGATATATAGATATAGATAGATGGATGGATGGATGGAGATGGATGGATGGATATAGATGGATGGATGGATGGATGGATATATAGATATAGATATAGATGGATGGATGGATGGATGGATATATAGATATAGATATAGATGGATGGATGGATGGATGGATATATAGATATAGATAGATGGATGGATGGATGGAGATGGATGGATGGATATAGATGGATGGATGGATGGATGGATATATAGATATAGATGGATGGATGGATGATGATGATGGATGGAGATGGATGGATGGATGGATGGATGGTTTTATCCACAAATGGCATGGCAACCACCTGGCAAGCACACAAATCACCGTAGCAACATCCTAGCAATCAGCCCGAGTACCCTCTCAACAGCATAGCAACACTTTAGCAACCACCCCAACTTCCCTAGAAACCACATAGCAACACCATAGCAACCCCCAGAATACCCTAGCAACCACCCTGAGTATCCTGCAACCGCATAACACCCTAGCAACCACCCAGAGTACCTTAGCAACTGCATAGCAACACCTTAGCAACCACCCAGAATACCCATAGCAACACCTTAGCAAACACCCAGAATATCTTAGCAACCACATAGCAACACCTTAGCAATTACCCTGAGTACCCTAGCAACAACCCAGAGTACCTAAGCAACCACATAGCAACACCCTAGCAACCACCATGAGTATCCTGACTTTATCTAACTAAACTCTATCTCTATCAAAACGACTAAACTAAAACTTAAACTTACAAAATGAAAACCTTCAGCTTTTAAAACTACTTCAAACTTTATGTTTGTAACTTAGTTTTTCTCGACAAAC
>CM076081.1:36566942-36579442 GCA_038088235.1 Zacco platypus | reverse complement strand
GTTTACGTTTTCAAAGTCTTGATGTTGTTTCTGGCTCTACTAGAACAGCTTTTCATGTTATTTTTGTCATTGTGCAGCTCCTCTCTTCTCAGTCTGTCAGTAACGCTCTGTTTAGTTCCTGTCTCTATGAAGCCCCGCCTTCTGAAAAGCACACTGTGCTCTGATTGGTCGGAGCGGTGTGTTGCGATTGGTGTTTGGGAAATGTCCCGCCCCTTACCATAACCGCCAGTTTAACTAACTCAACCAGGCCCCGCCCCTTTATTCTTAATTCAGCTCAAAATCCTCCACAGATCATTTATTATCGCTTGTCAAATTTGCCTCTATTTGGGTGTGAGCAAAAACACACCGTTTTTGTGTGTGTCCCTTTAAATGCAAATGAGCTGCTGCTCCCCGCCCCCTTTCCAGAAAAAAGCTTTAACAGCTCAACAACAACAAAGCTGGAGAATCTCACGCAGACGGTGTTCATCCTTACATTGTTCAAACTGATGGAGAGACTCAGGAAGAAGTTCCAACTTTTAGACGTTTCTGAACGGTTAGTGGATAAATTGATGTAGTTGCTGTGGAGTTGATCAACTCATCACTAGCATGTGTCGTCACGTTCATCTTTTTTCCTTGAATCGACCCTCGTTTGTGAAGCAGTCCGGCGTAAAATGACGGCATCAACAACACTCGACTACAACAACTCTAAAGCAGCCCAACATGGCCCCGCCCCCTTTGTTGCATGCTCTCGGGGGCGTGGTTTATGTAAATTTTAGGGTTTGTGATGTCACTAACCCGGGAAGAAGCTCGTTGT
The DNA here is from genome assembly GCA_038088235.1 of Zacco platypus. Taxonomy (NCBI): domain Eukaryota; kingdom Metazoa; phylum Chordata; class Actinopteri; order Cypriniformes; family Xenocyprididae; genus Zacco; species Zacco platypus. The sequence continues at coordinate 36,578,649 of CM076081.1, read as the reverse complement.
AGTTTGTAGTTGCGATTTCTGTAACTTCACAGATGTTGTTCTCAACCACCCCTTTAAACAAAAACACATTTTTTCAGAAAACAAGACTTTATATCTTCAGTCATTTTGCTCTTCATGATTTAAGAATGTTTAGATATTTGTACTGGAAAACAAGATAAAAAAAACGGCGGAAGAAAATCATTCATGTCAAATCAAGTCGCCTTCATTTCTATAAACCCTTCAGCGAATTCTCATGACGTTTTCTTCGCAGCGTTGAGTGAGAACGCAGAAGACTCGTCCCCTCTGAAGAGTCCAGTTCTGTCCAGCTCCAGACCTCTCTTCGTCAGCCTGCCCAACGGTGGGTTTTTCTAACGTTTTGTCAGTGTTTTCAGCTCAACGCTCCCGTGATGTAACGTTTGCATCGTGTGTTTGAAGGTGAGAGTAAGAGTTACGAAGAGCAGCTGCAGCAGATGATCCAGGACTTGAGCAAAGGCAAAGCGAAGGAGGAGAAGCCTCTTCCTCACATGAACCAGGTGAACCTTCATCTTCAGTTGATGGACTCGTATTAAAATGCTAATGCTAACTCGCTCATCTGTCAAATCTAGTGCGCTTTATACAGTACAGATCGCTGTACTAATATTGGTATCATCGTTAGTTCATGTTAATGTTAGGAAATATGACCTTATTGTAAAAAGTGGTATTAAAAATATCTAGTCGCGATATTAATGATAAGAATTGCGATGTAAGACCAGGTTTGCTGAGGTTGTTTGCAAAATCTTGTGGTTATATATCAATATAGCTATATAATAATAATAATAATTTTTATTAGTTGTTATTCGTATTTTTCCTCTGGTCAAAACTGTGTCCCGCTACTCGTCACAGTTTGTCATAGACCTGTGAATGAGATATCAAATAGTTTTGTGACTTAACTAACATATTGCTAATTGTGTTAGCATAATGCTAGCAACTTGCTAATTGTGTTAGCATAATGCTAGCAACTTGCTAATTGTGTTAACATCTTCTTAGAAACATGCTAGCCTCATGTTAATTGTGTTATCATCATTCTAGCAACATGCTGATCATGTTAGCAACATGTTAATCATGATAGCATAATGCTAACAACATGCTAATTGTGGTAGCATCATGTTGGTAACATGCTGATCGTTAGTATCTTGTTAAAAACATGCTAGCAACATATTAATCATATTAGCGTCATGCAAGCAACTTGTTAACCGTGTTGATAAAAACATGTTAACAAACATGTTAGCATAATGTTAGCAACATGTGAATTAACATCTTGTTGAAAACATGTTAGCAACATGCTAATCATGTTAGCAACAAACAAGCAACTTGGTAACTATTTTGATAAAAACATGTTAGCATCACGCAAGCAACTTGCTGTGTTGATTAAAAACGTGCTAATCGTGTTAACATTTGCTAACAACATGCTAACAGTGTTGATAAAAACATGTTAACAAACATGCTAATCATGTTAACAACATGTGAATTAACATCTTGCTGAAAACATGTTAACAACATGCTAATTATGTTAAGAACATGCGAGTTGTTAACATCTTGCTGAAAACATGTTAACAACATATTAATCATGTTATCAACATGCTGATCTTGTTAAAATCACGTTAGCGGCATGCTAATCATGTTTGCATCTTGTTGAAAACATGCTAGTCACATGTTAATTGCGGTAGCATCTTGTTAGTAACATGCTGATCGTGTTCGCATCTTGTTAAAATCATGTTAGCGGTATGCTAATCATGTTTGCATCTTGTTGAAAACATGTTAACAACATGCTAATTGTGGTAACATCATGTTAGTAACATGCTGATCGTGTTAGCATCTTGTTAACAACATGGTAATTGTGTTTGCATCTTGTTGAAAATATGTTAGCAACATGCTAATCGTGTTAACATTTGCTAGCAACATGCTAACAGTGTTGATAAAAACATGTTAGCAAACATGCTAATTGTGGTAACATCATGTTAGTAACATGCTGATCGTGTTAGCATCTTGTTAACATGGTAATTGTGTTTGCATCTTGTTGAAAATATGTTCGTAACATGCTAATCGTGTTAGCATCTTGCTAAAAACATGCCATCCGTGTACGGGGCAGTGTATTTGCGTACGGCAAGCAGCACTCACATTTTCTTCAGGAAAATGTTATAATTTTCTTAATAATAATAACATATTTTCTTCTTATAATTGTTAATATTACCAAGTAAAAACAATATAAGAAATGCTACTATTGAAATATATCACGGTAAAATGAAGTTGACTATTTAAATAATACAAACATAATTATTATTATTATTTAATTTTACACTACAACTCTAAAATTGCAGTACTTGCGTTTATTTTTAAAACCATCAAATGTTTTTTTTATTTTGATGAGCTCTTAAAGGGACAGTCACCCAAAAATGACATTTAGTCACCCTCGACTTGTTCCAAATCTGAATGAATTTCTCTCTTCTGTTGAACCCCATTGACTTCCATTGTACGTGTTCAGCAGAAGAAAGAAACTCATCGGACGCGGCGTTTATGTTGTTCCGTGAATGCAGTAACTCAGAGTCTGTGTGTGATGTGTTTCATCAGCGGGAGTTCATCCAGTTTTGTAAGACGCTGTACAGCATGTTCCCGGGCGATCCGTGCGAGGCCGAGCTCTGCCAGGCCATCGGGATGGTCACCAGTCTCGTGCTGCAGATCGGAGAGGCGCGGAACCGCGAGCTTCCGTCGGCGGACGACGCCGGCGAGCCGGACGCTCACTGGACGGTGAGCTTCGAGCAGATTCTGGCCTCTCTACTGACCGAGCAGGTGCTGGTCAACTTCCTGGAGCGGCCCGTCGACCTGAGCGCGAAGATCGCTTCCGCCAAGACGCAGCAGTATCAGGAGCGCGCCGGTCTGCTCGTGATCCAGCATGCCGCGGGCCGATGAGGAGCTCCTGATGACCATTTCACACGTGCCTTGATCTCACTCCTGACCAAATCTTCCTCCGTCTTGTTTTTAAACGTTCTTAAATCAAATTACATTTACTGGAGAATCTTTTTTTTTCCTTTAAGTTTATTTTTCTCACCCCATTTTTTGATCAATTCAATCAGAAAGCAAGACTTCATATCTTCAGTAAATGTGTCTTGATTTAAAGATGTTGAGATATTTGTGCTGGAAAACAAGATGGAAATATCGAGTTTTGCAGTGTGACGTCTGTAAAATCCCATGATGCCGCTGGGGTGAGCTGGACTCCCCTCTCTCTGAGTGCTTTAATGTAGGACGTGGAGAACCGAAGCCTCGCCAGAGTGTTTTACTTCACTGACCTCAGTACAGCTTTACTGCTCACACTTTACAATTAAGTTTCATTTGTGAAATGTTGATTAACAATGATTCTTCCCTCATGTCTTCTTTCTTCAGTCGAAAAGGTTTTTGAGGAAAACACTCCAGGATTTTTCTCCATATAGTGACTTCAACAGGGTTCAACGGGTCCAAATGTCAGTTTCAGTGCAGCTTCAAAGACTCTACATGATCCCAGACGAGGAATAAGAGTCTGATCTAGAGAAACCATCGCACATTTTCTACAAAAAAATACAAATTAGATACTTTTAAACCACAAATGCTCGTCTTGCACTGCTCTGTGATGCGCCACACATTACGTAATCACGTTGGAAAGGTCACATGACGAAGGAGAAAGTAAGGCGAAAAACTCATTTTCTCCTCCAAATTCAACCTTTTTTTTTATAAAGGATGTTTGACTTGATCTTTGCACGTTCACTTTGTAAACACTCGCTCGGTACTTCCTCCTACGTCACGTGACCTTTCCAACATGATTACGTGATGTGTGGCGCATCAGTGCAAGACGAGCATTTGTGGTTTAAAAGTATATAATTTGTATTTTTTGTATAAAATGTGCGATGGTTTCTCTAGATCAGACTCTTATTCCTCGTCTGGGATCATGTAGAGTCTTTGAAGCTGCACTGAAACTGACATTTGGACCCGTTGAACCCTGTTGAAGTCACTATATGGAGAAAAATCCTGGAGTGTTTTCCTTTTCATTTCTTTTCGACTGTAGAAAGAAAGACATGAAGATCTTGGATGACATGAGGGCGAGTGAATTATGAAGTGAACGAATCCTTTATCAAACGAGAACTCACTCTAATCAGTTCCCGTTCATCAGCGTTTGTTTTATGGATCAGTTTTCAAACGCGTCCGCTTCTGTTCTTCACACACGAGGCGTCAGATTTGAAGATTTCTGTGGATTCTCACCAAAGCTCTTAAATAACGCTTCAGTTCAGTCTGATGGGATTGTTTACATGTTGAGACTCGCATGAAGGAAATATCGATCATGATGATTTTTTCACCTGTTCCCGGTTCAGCGTGTTTTAGTCATTTTGATTGAAACTTATGAGGTCAAATGTTTTGTTTTTTTAAATGAAATATTGATGCATTTAGAAAGCAGACACAGTGAATGTACAGTGAAATAATTTTGATTTCATGTTTTCTACAGGAATATTCCAGTTTAAGCTCGATCGATGATGCTTGCCAGAAAAAAGCTAAAATTTTGAAAAATTTAAAAGCGGAGATACTTATTTTACATTCATTCTTCTGTCAAAATTAATCTTTTATTTTAGTGTTTTAGGGTTAGTGGCACTGCAGTGCGATGGATGAAGGTTGAATTGAAATTATCCAAGTGCTTCACTGTATTTTTTTTTTTTCAAGTAGAAATTAATTTAGAAACTAATCATCATTATGCCACAAATTCACATTCTATTTATTATCTGTAATAGTCAAAAGATGTTATTTTGCATATCTAGCACCAGATCCCGACACTTTCCGAACAAACGGATCCGGTTTCATCACTTCCAGTCAAGTATTTTTGCTTTTTCTTCTATCCAGTGCCTTAAAAAGTCACATGACTGATCCTCAGTTTTATGGGACCATGTTTAATTCTCCAAACGAAGCGTCTGGTTTCACTTTCTGAACCGTTTAAGTGATCAAATCTAATCACACTGTGGTTGTGAATGTGAGAAACGAACATGTAGCATTAATGATTTCCTTGGTTAGAGGAACCAATCGGATTTGCCACAATCCCACCTCGAGCCTTCCTGAAGAAAGCCACAGCTTTAAGTGAAGACGTCGTTTGCTGTACAAACGCATCGTGATGTTAAAGTTTACATATTATATGCATGTCGATTTTATTCTCTACGGTCTGACCAGAAATAAATCATCCACCACAAAAATCCTTTTTATGTTTTTATTCCAACAAGCATGAAGAGGAAATTAATTTTCGTCCACATTTACAGTCTGAAGACCTGCAAACACACAAGAAAAGAGATTATTTATTAAACGCAGAGCCAAACACACTGTGATACGGCGTGTGATTTAACAGCGTCCTCACCTTTGTACGTGGTGACGGGGACGTATGTGACGAGGGTGTACAGCTTGTTGGGAGAGTCTTCGTCTTCATTGCGTTTCCTGGACAGACGCACACGCATGCGGTACGGCACGTTCCTGCCAAAACACCAGACATCGCCGTTAAGCGTCGAGTGTGTAACGCACACGTGATGACGAAGAGCGCTTTGTGACCGAATGCCCAAAAGTCATGCAGTCAATGTGATGAACTTTAGTAAACAAACCCAGTAGAATTACAACGAAAGCTTTCAAACGGCAATATTTAACATGTTCGTACATAAACACACATCTATTAGGGGTGGCACGGTACATGAAAACCCGTTCGGTTCGTGTGTGCGTCGCACGGTTCGACGCATGCGCAATGTAGCCTCGTGTTCAGACAGTTTCGTGCGAACATACATATAGACAGAAAAAGTGGAGTAAAGTCGTCGTGAAAGTCGTGACGTGTTGTCAGGTATGGTGACCCATACTCGAAATTGGTGCTCTGCATTTAACCCGTCCCAAGTGCGCACACACAGCAGTGAGTAGTGAACACACACACACACACACACAGTGAACACACACCCAGAGCAGTGGGCAGCTATTGCGACAGCGCCCGGGGAGCAATTAGGGGTTAGGTGTCTTGCTCAAGGGCACTTTAGTCATGGTATCAAAGGTGGAGAGAGTGCTGTTCATTCACAATCCCCACTTTCAATTCCTGCCGGCGTGGGAATTGAACCAACAACCTTCAGGTTACAAGCCCGACTCCCTCACCATTAGGCCACGACTACCCCTGAGTAAGGGGCCGTTCACATATTGCGTCTTTTTCATGCGCATATTCATTATTTCCTATGTAGTCGCGCGGCAAACGCGCTCAAAATGGAAGCCGCGCTTTTTTAGGCGCGATATGTGAACGGCCCGTAATGAAGGCTGCCCGGAGTCGGCGGATACGCCCGTGTCGTTCAAATCCGGTGTGTGGAAACATTTTGGATTTCAAGTTACTTACGATGACAACGGAAATAAAACAGTAGCTAGAACTGCGACTGTGTGCAAAATGCGTTCAATATGCGAATGAAACACTTCTAATATGAAGTTCATTTGAGAAGACGATGAGCACAAACAGGAGAGAGACGGTTAGGAAACAACTTCTGAACAACCTCTCAGTGAAAACTAAAGCATTGGGGATGTTTATGTTATTACATTATATTATATATTTATCTTTAAAGACAGAGCTTTAAGATATATTAAAATATTTTTTTTTGTAAGAGCTTCACTGAAGTTGCAGTTTGATAAATGCAAGTTAATTTCAATCTTTGTGTGCTAAAAAGACACAAGTTCCTGTAGAGATAACAACACACATGCCAAACAAACGAAAAGCACGTCATCATCAGTGTTTCTCTCTCGCTGTATCAAAATCTCACCAGCTTTTACTCAGAGATGCTCCCTATAATGTGCTGAAAGTCAGTCAAATTCAGTTAGTGTACGATTACATTACAAAAATGTTAATACTGTATCCTAAATGGTGGATAATTAAGCTAATAAGCTATATATCATATGCTGAAGGAAATTTCTGGAGTGTTAAAGATTAAAAGAAAAAATAACAAGAAGAACCGTACAGAACCGAAAACCGTGCCACTCCTAATATATATATTTCTATCATGTTAAATGTTGTTCTAACTCAAACTGATGGAGTGTGAAGCTTTTCATTTCTTAAAGTGCCCATTTTTGAAAATTAAACAAGTTATTTGAATCCCATTTCCGTGAAGTTCACATGCGGAAACTCGAACCCCTCAAACGCTGTGACTCGTTCGTCCGGACACCGTATCGACACGAGGCTTCATTTTAACTTCTGAAGGAGGAGGCGATGAAGAATCGATGGTTAAAGATGGGAGATTAATTATTGATGTATATTTTACACCGAGTGTTCAGAACACGTTTGTCTTCTGCTAACTCACATTACTGAAACACTTCAGCTGAGGCTCAGTTACCTAAAATTGTGTCCGTTAAAGCAGATTGTCGTCTCGTTTGAGATGTTTTTACAAACTTTGTCATTCACACACACACGGGTTTATGGATGGACACACACTTGTTAATGCTGATGGTGAGGAATGAGTCGCAACATCTCAAGATGAACATCAAAACGAGTAGCGCATCACTGAGAAACGTCCTGCTCAAGTCATCAGCGGACTCGTGCTCGGACTGATATGGGAAAACCGACGGCATCGTTACAAGCGGTCGACCAATCACAACGGACTGGGCCTGGCCAATCAGAGCAGAGCAGGCTCGCGGAAAGGAGGAGTTTCGAGTGATTTGAGAATCAATGAAAAATGTGGTTGATAAAAAGCGTTTTTAGACCTTAAATGCATGTGAAGCTGTAGAAGGAGACGTCCTCAAGAGAATTAGGACCTTTTTTTGCTTCATATTTGCTTAAAGTCTCCAACCTCCGCTCTCAATCCCGAGAGTGAAGCTCAACTTCCATAGGAAAGAATTGGAAATAGTGGTGGGCGGAGCGAGGCTTCAGGAAACACTGGAAGCAAATGTGCCGAAACTATACCGACACCGTCTCCACGGTGACACCTAGTGGTCAATCGCACATGTTATCTGAAACAACAAGCCATTTAAAAAAATAAAAATGTTGTGTTTTTGTTAATGTGGAGAGTTTTTAACATCCACACTATATAACTATAATATATAATATTAATAATAACTAGGTTATTTTGGTCATGAAAAATGAAAATTAATAAAACACATCAATCCACAAAAGTCTCATTTTTGTGTTTTTTACAGATTTTTTTTTATAAATGTCACTATATCGTGAACGCCATCTCAAAATCTTTCTCCTCTCACAAAAACCCTCGAGGTGAAGGTGCATCAACTCCTCTTTTAAACGTTGTGGGAGTTGAGACAGATGTGCGATCGTGTGATTGGTTCCCGCCCCTGTCAATCAAACGCAGACTCGCCGAACACGCCTCCTGTGGAAACGCGCAGAAGCTTCGTTTAGCCGTAGTCACGTGACATGGGTGTTTTGAATCACAGTTCGGAGCAGTGTTTCCAAACATCTACGCTTCGGGATCTCGACACGTTAGTTTCGCGTCAGCCGTCCCTAATTGGAGACGCTTACCATTCCGCGCACCGCGACGGCAGAGAGTGTGAGAAGATTGGGCAGTTTTTGACTATGCAAACATCAAGCAGTTTAAAAAAATAAATAAAAACGCCATATTGGAAGCCTCGCGGGTGTTAAACGTGGCGGTTTGGAAGCTTTCACTGCGTTTATAAAACTCTGAGATCCGTCTTTCTAACAAAGTTCCGCCCCGATCAAACGACAGGAACATCTCCAGAGTCTCACCTGACACCTTTGGCCCACACGGCCTTGTTGAGACGGGTATCGATGCGAACGTCGGGCGTGCCCATCTCCTTCATGGCAAACTTGCGGATCTCCTTCAGCGCTCGAGGAGCTCTCCTCTTGAAAGAGCTGGAGGAGAGAGAGAGGCATTAACACTGCGCTGGGATCAGGGATGAGCGGTTCCTCGCTCCGGGAGGGACTTACATGCCGTGGATGCGCTTGTGGATGTTGATGGTGTACTCGCGGGTCACCACCTCATTGATGGCAGAGCGGCCCTTCTTCTTCTCGCCCTTCTTCGGTGCCATCTGCACACAAACACACACACAATCACAATCTACACACATACACACTCACACAATCACAATCTGCACACAAACACACACACACAATCACAATCTGCACACAAACACACACACAATCACAATCTACACACATACACACTCACACAATCACAATCTGCACACAAACACACACACACAATCACAATCTGCACACAAACACACACACAATCACAATCTACACACACAATCACAATCTGCACACAAACACACACACAATCACAATCTACACACACACACACACACACAATCACAATCTACACACACACACACACAATCACAATCTACACACACACACACACAATCACAATCTACACACACACACACACACACAATCACAATCTACACACACACACACACAATCACAATCTACACACAAACACACACAATCACAATCTGCACACAAACACACAATCACAATATGCACACAAACACACTCACAATCTACACACACAAACAATCTACACACACTCACACAATCTACACACACACAAACAATCTACACACACTCACACTCAGCACACAAACACACACTCAATCTACACACAAACAGCACATAAACACTCACAATCTGCACACAAACACAATCTACACAAACACACTCACAATTACAATCTGCACACACACACACACACAATCTACACACACACAATCTACACACAAACACACACTCAGCACACAAACAGCACATAAACACTCACAATCTGCACACAAACACACACTCACACACACAATCACAATCTGTACACAAACACACACTCAGCACACAAACACACTCAAACACTCAGCACACTCACACAAACACACTCACACAATCAGCACATAAACACTCACAATCTGCACACAAACACAATCTACACAAACACACTCACATCTGCACACATACACACTCACAATTCCAATCTGCACACAATTCCAATCTACACACACACACAATCAGCACATAAACACTCACAATCTGCACACAAACACAATCTACACAAAAACACTCACATCTGCACACACACTCACAATTACAATCTGCACACAATTCCAATCTACACACAAACACACACACACACAATCTACACACAAACAGCACATAAACACTCACAATCTACACAAAAACACACTCAGCACACACACACACAATCAGCACATAAACACTCACAATCTGCACACAAACACAATCTACACAAAAACACTCACATCTGCACACACACTCACAATTACAATCTGCACACAATTCCAATCTACACACAAACACACACACACAATCTACACACAAACACACACACACAATCTACACACAAACAGCACATAAACACTCACAATCTACACAAAAACACACTCAGCACACACACACACAATCAGCACATAAACACACTCACATCTGCACACAAATTTACATGATGCACGTGACTCATTAGCCAAAACAACAATTTGACTCTCTCCAACACGTTTTATCACATTTATAATTACAAACACTTGATGAAATGACGTAAACACTCGAGTCTAAACTCTGACAGGATAACACACACATCTGAGTAACGCGTCAAAACAGCCATTTTGCGACTGTAAACACTGTTCTCACTACATAGCTAATAACTGATCACTCCAATCATAATCGTTCACATCTGTAGCTTTATTGAGTTTCACATCGTGTAAAAACGGTTAAAATCACAGTGACGCGGCGGTTTACTGCTGTGCGCCGATTCTCACCGACGCGTTAGCATCAAGTGTTTAATCGCTCACATCAGCGTCTTAAACTCACCAAAACGCATCAAAGTGATTCATAATGAGTCTGTACACTCAAAATGTCACACTATACTGGATTATTAGTGATCAATAACGCGGATGATGCTGGATTTACACACGATAAACGAGAGGGAGATACTCACTCTGTGCGATGGATGTGGGAAAGGAAGAGCGGTGGATTATGGGTCACATACAAGGCGGAATACGCATTCACATCCGGGTCATTCTACTGTTTTGTGTTGTTTTTTTTGTTGTGTGTGATGTATATATGAGTGAACTTTATAGTTATAGTTATATTTTTAAAAATATATTTGTTTTTAAATATGTTTTTATTTTAGAACGCAGTATGTGATTTTAGACGTTTTCCGGATTGATTTTTTGGAAACTACATCTCCCATAATTCCGTTCGGTTCACAGGAAGCGCTCAGCGACAGCCGCGACGGTTATGAGTGGAAGTGAAGAAGATTCGGATTATAAAACAGAAATAGTTTAATGATTAAAATATTATTACCCGTATAGTCTCACAGATAAACGTTATATCGCTACTTTAGCGTCACCGCGTTTGTTTTTTTTTACTGAATATTCATGAGCTGACGGGACGGAATAAATGAGCTCCTCTCAGGTAAATGTTGTTGTTACTGACTGTGTCTCAAAACCTACAGAGTTCCCTACATAGACAGCGCTATGAGGCGTTTAGGATGTGAAAAAGTACTTATAGTGTACATCTAATGTGCTTAATTAAGCTGAGAAATTCAGTTATGTCGAGAATATAGGAACAAAAAATATATATAAACCCCATAAAACCTTCTGTATTATATTTGTAGGACACTTCAGAGACTTATAAATGATCAAAACTTTGTTTCACACGATCTGCTTCATGTCTTTTTTTAGCTAGTAAAAGGCTTAATTGTACAAACGT
>CM076081.1:36519442-36561942 GCA_038088235.1 Zacco platypus | reverse complement strand
AGCAGACGCAGGTACATCACAACACACAGCTGAATGTCCAGCTCATATTTCACCCCAGTTTACCCTTCGCAAAGACCCGCCCCCTTTAGTTACTATGTTCGCTCTCATGCCACACATCATGTTCTCACGCAGTGAAAAATACATCGAGGAGCAAAGAGACACTGACAACGTATGAAACAGTTTCATATTTAAAATATTGTAATTTTTTAAAGAAGTGTAATCAATAAATAGCGTCTAGTGTGTGTTTAATGTGTGGTGACAGATCGCTGTAGCTCCTCGTGAACCGATCATCTCTTCATACTAGTTCATTTATAGCATCAAATAAACATGAATGAACATCAGAAGGAATGTTGTTTCAAGACGTGATTCAAGTTCACCAACGTTAATCTACTAACTCCCCTGACCGCTTTGTCGGACAAAATAGCGGATTCAGGGTCATGATTGGTCAGATCGCCTGTCAATCAAATTGCAGGCGAAGGGTCAATAGCTGGGTTTCAGTCACGTGATTATGATGACGCGCGAAGGCGGGGCGATTTCAGGTGGAGGGCAGGAAGTAAAAACGGCGAATACGTCTATGGAGGAAACCGTTGCGGAGAGTCCGTATTGTACGAATTTAGAAGCAGTTTCAAGAAATAGATACAAAGAATTAGTGAACAGATATGTTGGACGTGACCCGTGTTCTCTCTGATCGTGGGTTGTTGTCAGCTGGAGCTTTCTGCTGTCTGCGTCAGATCTGGGCTCTCATCTGTCTGTTGGAGATCCAACATAGCCTCTGCACATTCCAACCGTCTTTGTTGGTCTTCCTTGAGCTTCATCCTCTGCTCTCGTTTGAGAGACGCCTCTGATTTGGGCTTAGTTTTTTAACCTAGGTTGACCGTCGGAGCCCAATCTACCGACTCAACGTCACCCAAAGCGCTAGGGCAGCCTAAAAATCCCCAATGAAGTCCACATTAGACGACCACTAACTTAATAATCATTACTAAATGAGTATTTAACGAGAACCTAATGCTATATAAACACAGACATAAAAAACACGTTAACATTCCTCCGACGAAGTGGTCGCTGCAGACACGGGCATTAACAGACTCTGCTCCTCCCGACCGCAGACGTACGTTGGAAATCCACTTTTTACAGCGTGTCTCAGTGAGCTTTTGACATTTCTCACCTTTATGAGTGACAATCTTCGGTACTCTATAAAAACCCTTTCCTTTTTCTCGATTTGAACGATTGGAGCAGCCGTAAACTACACAAAACATTGGCATTTTTTCAGACGGCAGATCCTCAGCTACTCACTTCCTGCCCTCCATCTGAATTTCGTGCTCTCGTGATGTAGCAGCGTGACGTCACGTGAAACCAAGCTATTGTCTGTTCAGAATCGTGGGAGAATCATGATCTCTATTTGAAATAAAAATATTTTGACTCAGAATCGTGCAGCTCTAAATCTCACCTTATTTTTGAAGATTATTCCACTTCATCTCTTTACTGTAATCTGAAAAATAATCATCTATCTTCATTTAAATTGTGTTTATTTATACATCATGTTAGTGCCTATTGCACTGCCTTTAATTTATGCTTATTAACTTGCATATTTTCACATTTAAAAAAAAAAAGAAATTAATACTTTTATTCAGCAAGGATTGATCAAAAGTGACAAAGTCATTTAAAATGTTACAAAAGATTCCATTTCAAATAAATGCTGTTTTTTCTGAACTTTCTATTCATCAAAGAATCCTGAAAAATAAAATAAATCATAAAATATAATAAAATACGAAGCAGCACGACTATTTTCAACATTGATAATAATCGGAAATGTTTCTTCAGCAGCAAATTAGAATGATTTCTGAAGGATCATGTGACACTGAAGACTGGAGTAATGATGCTGAAAATTCAGGAATAAATTACACTTTACTGTATCTTCACATAGAAAACATTGTAATAATATTTCACAATTTTTACTATATTTTTGGTAAATAAATGCAGCCTTGGTGAGCAGAAGTAATATTTTTAAAAAGTCTTACCGATCTCAAACTTTTGAACACTAGTGTGTTTTCTTTCAGTCTTCTGTTGTTGAAGTGACATGTGACCTAGACGTGTGTTCTTCTTTGGTTCACTTGCGTACTATGTGATTCCTTACGGTTAACTCTCTCTCTCTCTCTCTCTCTCACTCGTCAGCTACTTGGTGAACTCGAGAAGGATCCAAAGCTGGTTTACCATATTGGACTGACACCAGCCAAACTACCGGACCTGGTGGAGAACAACCCTCTAGTGGCCATTGAGATGCTCCTGAAGCTGATGTCATCCAACCAGATCACGGAGTATTTCTCTGTCCTGGTCAACATGGACATGTCGCTGCACTCCATGGAGGTGGTCAATAGGTGCATAAAACATCTGATCATGTTTGTGGCGGAGCAGATGGCATGTTAAACTGTGTGCTGTATGTGTAAGCACTTCATTCAGTGCGTTTGTGTGTTCGACTGTAGGTTAACAACAGCAGTAGATCTTCCTCCTGAGTTCATCCATCTCTACATCTCCAACTGCATCTCCACATGTGAGCAGATCAAAGACAAATACATGCAGGTAAACACTGTGTGAGCAACATTTCAAACTTTTATATAAGCAAATTAATACTTTTATTCTGCGTTAATATGATCAGAATAACTCTAAAGACATTAATAATGTTATAAAAGACTCTATTTCAAATAAATGCTGTTCTTCTAAACTTTCTATTCATCAAAAAATCCTGAAAAATAAATAAAATAATAAAATAAATGAAAAATAGTTTTTTACATAATAAATATTTTAAATAATTATATTTATATATTTTTATATTTATATATTTTTAAATATATATAGATGATAAATAGACCATTTTTGTCAAAGGATACAATAAATTGATCATTATTTTTATAATTTAAATATTTAAATTACACATAAATATATGACACACACACATATATATATATATACCCTTTAAATTAAGATATTTTTCTTACTCAACCGGTAGATTTTTTTTTTTTCTTGTTTTAAGCAAATTAATACTTTTAGTCAGCAAGAACGCGTTAATATGATCAGAATAACTCTAAAGACATTTATAATGTTACAAAAGACTCTATTTCAAATAAATTCTGTTCTTCTGAACTTTCTATTCATCAAAAAATCCTGAAAAATAAATAAAATAAATGAAAAATAGTTTATTTTTACATAAATATTTTCAATAATTATATTTATATATTTATATATATATGTATTTATATTTATATATTTTTAAATATATATAAAATTAGAGAGCGATAGATAATAGATAGACATAATTTTCGTCAAAGGATACAATAAATTGATCATTATTTTTATAATTTAAATATTTAAATTACACATAAATATATTACACACACACACACACACACACATACATATATATATACCCTTTAAATTAAGATATTTTTCTTACTCAACTGGTAGATTTTTTTTTTCTTGTTTTAAGCATAATCTCAATTTTGATAATATTTTCAGATGACAAGACTTAATATCTTCAGTCATTTTGCTTCTCAAATGTGTCTTAAATCAAGAATGTGTAGATATTTGTGCTGGAAAACCAGACAAAAATACATAATTTTGGTGTTTGATATGTATGGGCTACAGTGCATAAGATAATATGCCAATTATTTGGTAACATTAAAGCATATATAGCCAGAATGTCACATGCATGTTGGAAAACAAGTATCAGATGATTTCGGAGAAGTCTGACAATAAGTGTGTTATTTTGAAATGTCACAAGTGAATAAATTGCACTCATTCTCCTCTCGTCCTCCTGTCTCCTGAAGAACCGTCTGGTGCGTCTGGTGTGCGTGTTCCTCCAGTCCCTCATCAGGAATAAGATCATTAACGTTCAGGATCTGTTCATTGAGGTTCAGGCCTTCTGCATCGAGTTCAGCCGGATCCGTGAGGCCGCGGGCCTGTTTCGCCTCCTCAAGACCCTCGATAACGGAGAGGCGCCTGCCGAGGGCAAGATGGCCAAATGATGCAGACGGACTGCATGAACTCCAGGACTAAAGCTGAGTCTCTCTATGAAAGCCTTTCAGTTCACAGCGTATGAACTTCCTCATGTTTTCTGCTCCTACATGCACATGTTCAACTCTTGTGTCTTTGTTTTAATCCCGATTACTGCTGGGTTTTTTTGTCCATTAAAGCGATGGTTACTTACACGTTCTCAGACGACGTTCTGCGTGACGATTGGTCTGGATATTTGGGTAACACTTTACTAAAAGTCTTTATATATAATGCATTATAAAAAAGTATTTTAAATTATAATTGTAATACTTATCTATTCATTGTTACTCCTTTAGAAAGTATAATACGTTAAAACAAACTACCAATTTTGCAAATATTATACTGCATTTAACTTGAAAATATATAATGCATTTCAAAGAACACCTTTAAAATGCATCATACATAAAGGCTTTAAGTAAAGTGTTGATTATGTTTCTTATTCTTTCAACACATTAAAATGAAATGTTTGTTAACAATGTCAGTATTTGAGACGAATCATTTTTATTTTGCACTAAAACAGGTCAAATTTTATATATATTTTCACGTCACATTGAATCAGCTTGACACAAAGTCATAATGTTTGTTTATAATATCATAATATCTTAAATCGCTTATCAGTTTAGAGATGGACGGCATTTGATTTACATTCGAGGACGATGTAAACCATCAACCAGATGAGATTTGCTGGTTACACTTCACAATAAGCGTTAGTTGACATGAACTGAAAATAAACAATTCTAAAGCATTTATTACTCTTAGCTAATGTTAGCTTATTTTTTTCAGTGCCTAACTAAAAAAAATATATAAAAATACAATTTTACATATACATACAGTTACTTTTGTAATGAATCAATGAAAACTAATACATTATTAAAGGGGACCTATTATGATAATACCTATTAAGATGTGATATCAGATATTTATTATAGCTTGTCAAATTTGCCCCTATTTGGGTGTGAGCAACAACACACCGTTTTTGTGTGTGCCCCTTTAAATGCAAACGAGCTGCTGCTCCCCGCCCCCTTTCCAGAAAAGCACGGCGCTTTAACAGCTCAACAACAACAAAGCTGGAGAATCTCACGCAGACGGTGTTCATCCTTACATTGTTCAAACTGATGGAGAGACTCAGGAAGAAGTTCCAACTTTTAGACGTTTCTGAACGGTTAGTAGATAAATTGATGTAGTTGCTGTGGAGTTGATCAACTCATCACTAGCATGTGTCGTCACGTTCATCTTTTTTCCTCGAATCGACCCTCGTTTGTGAAGCAGTCCGGCGTAAAATGACGGCGTCAACAACACTCGACTACAACAACTCTAAAGCAGCCCAACATGGCCCCGCCCCCTTTGTTGAGTGTTCTTGGGGGCGGGGTTTATGTAAATTTTAGGGTTTTGTGATGTCACTAACCCGGGAAGAAGCTCGTTGTAGTTCCTACCAGCCGTTTAAAAAGCGATTCTTTGCACTGAACTTTGAGTGTCGTAACTTCACAGATGTTGTTTCTCCTCAAACAGCAACATCACACACTAACTAAAGTTTAAAATATTGAAATCATAATCCAACCACCCCTTTAAAACCAAAAGTTGTATCTATTAATATCATTTAATAGACCTGAGCTGACTAACAATGAACAGCTGCATTTATATTAACGTTAATACATTAACTATTATAAACTGTTTCCTAACAGTGTATTACTTTATTTGAGTGTTCTGTATGTATACGAGTAAAACTTGATTAAAGCATAAACGCTGTCAGCTGAAATGAGTTTTATTATCAGATTATGAAACAAGTACGATCACTCGAGTTACAAAACTTTGCTTTTATTTGCACAATATTTGAACATGTACATTTAATTCAGATCTATGAATCTGAATGTGTGTTTTCTGTCATTTATAGCCTGCAGTACCTGAACATTTAAAAGAGCAAAAACTGGACTTTATTTCTCTCCCCACATTCGCACACAGTGCTCAAAGACATAAACAGACGTGACCTTTGACCCTCTTCGCAGGTTTAGGAGCGTTTATCTAGTGGTAAATGAAGAACCGATGCGTTTCCATGTCATTAATACAGGCACGTTTCTAATATTTTGAATTAATAAATTTATTCGTGTATTCAGTGTCAAGAAAAGACGTTTCGCCATTTTTTCCAAAATGGTTCTTCCTCAGTATTTTCTTTTTCCAGTACAAATATCTAAATTTAAATTTACTTTATATAAGATATTAGGTGTTAATAAAGAGCCAACATTATTAGAAAAATAAAACACTGATTTTTCTTCACCGGCATATTTTTATATATATATAGCACAATACTAATCCAAAGTGCTTTACATGAAAATGAAACACATGCATAAGAATAACAATGGAATGCATAAGAATTAAGAAAAAGGAAGATTTAACCCCTTTTTAAGCATAGATGTGAAATCATTGTAATTCAAGAATTGGATTGTAGACCAATTTAAAGACTTTTAAAGAAGTTGTGCTGAGCAAAACGTATGAAAAAGTTTAAATTGTACTGTATTAAAAAGTGTTTATTTTATATTTTAGAGATCTATTTTTATTCTAAAATTGCTATCAAATGAAAGCGAGTTGTGTTCCAAATTTGGAGTCGATAGCACAAAAATTAAAGTCCCCATGAGATTTCGTTTAGGCGTCATACCACAAAAAGCCACCGGGTGTCACCCAAATTCCATTGACATTTTTTTTGACGCATTCTCCTGTAACAAATTAATAAATTTGTCCAAATATCACTTCCAAAAGTATAAAAATAGACACCAAATATGGAAGCTTGAGATTCAGACCTTTCCGACAATATCCGTTTTGACAATAAAAACATTTTGAAATGTGAAACATGACACCGCCCACTAGGGGGAGGAGCCTCTAAAAGGACTTAAAGTGCCGTTTCCATTTCAAATGCCTAATTTATGATTAATTCATTCATTTATGATTATTTAATACCTAATTTATGATTATTACTGAAATACGCAATGCGGAAACAAGGCAATAAGCATGAACGTCGCTAATCGTCCTGCTAGCGGGACGCTGACAGCTCGAATGTTTAGATATTTGTACTGAAAAACAAGAGGAAGAACATCATTTGCGTCGCAGAGAGAACCCAATATTTGAGCCACTAAAGTCATTTAAAGGAAATACAGAAGATATAATCCGGGTCGAGTGGGCGACGGCTTCTAGATTCGTCTCATTCCTCGAGCCATGAGGCAGGCGAACACCGTCATCACCATCTTCGGCTTCACCTCCACCAGGTCCTCCGGCAGCGCGTACACGCGGGCTCCGATCTTCCTGGCCATGGAGATGGCGTACCTTAAAAAACACGACACGACAGCGGTGAGTTTGGGTCAGTACACGTCATTGAATATTCATGAATATGCTAATGAGGATGTCGTACTTGGCGTTATTGAGTTTCTCTTCGTCTGTCAGGTCTTCAGCTTTGAGAAGGTCGTAGCGGATGGAGCCGGGCTGGATGGCGTCAATCAGGTCCAGGACCGGCATGCTGCTGCTTATGGATCCGTCCTAAAGAATCACAACGCATAAAGAGGTCAGAGGTCAAGCGGGACGTCACCGGCGTGTGAACGAACGCGTGCTGCTTACTTTAAAGCCGCTGATGGTGCCTTTGCCGGCTTGTGCGAGCGCGTCGTTCACCCAGGTCACGATGGTGTCGTCGGTGACCTTCTGCCCGTCGCCCAGATCCTCCAGGATGTTCAGCGTGTACCTGCAGACGGACGGAGGGGGGTGAGAGGTGCGTACGTCACAAGCGTGCGATCGCGCGTGTCCGGCGGTTTTACCTCCTCATGAGCTGCCAGAGCAGAGCGAGTGTGAGCGTGCGATTGCCTTCGTGCAGATCCTGGCCGGCGATTCCCACCAGAGAGAATTTAGCCTCCTTCTTTCCCAACTCCACTGCGTAGTTACAGTTCTCCAGCTGCAATTCACAAGATCGAAGATTACAAGATTAAAATGTAACGATAATATTAGCTTTGATAATAAATATGAGCTATTATGTTTAAATAATTTTAGTAATTTTGTTGTAAATTTTTGTCATTTTTATTAGCTTTTATTCAAAATATTAATTCATTATTAATTAATTAATTAAATGTAATAATATTAGCTTTAATATTTATAATATTAGCTTTTATGTCTCATTAGTTTTTGTTTTTTAGTAATTTTGTTATGTGCTTTTGTCATTTTTATTTGCTTTTTTATTCAGAATATTATTATTTAGGTTTAATTTTTATTTATTTTATTTAGTATTTATTTTATTTATTATTTTTTACAGTTAGAAGTTTATAGTGCCAGCTTGATCTAAATGGAAATTAAAAATAAAATTACAAATATTTAAAATACTGCCTTGACAACCAACTGAAATAATTTAAAGTTTTTCATCTAATATTTATATTTTGTTTTATTTCAGCTTTATTTTAATTCATAAGTGTGTGTTGAAGAACTTATATTTGGATGTTTCTGTCTTTTAGTTCTTTTAGTTTAGTATCAATTATATACTATTATAGTTTTTATTAATATTTTAACAGAATTATTTCATATTAAAATGTAAGAATAATATTAGCTTTTGTTTAATTAATTTTAGTGGGGTTTTTTTTTAGTATTTTTAGTCATTTTTATTAGCTTTTATTCAAAATATTAATATGTAAGTTTAATTAGAAGTTTAATGCTTCAGCTTAAACTGCAATTCACAAGACTTGTTGGTCTTGTTATTTTAAGAATACTATTTCATATTAAAATGTAATAATATTAGGTTTAATATTTATATTATAATATTAATAATATTAGCTTTTTTGTTTAATTTTTATTTTTTAGTAATTTTGATATGTGCTTTTGTCATTTCTATTTGCTTTTTTATTAAAAATATTATTATTTAGGTTTAATTTTTATTTATTTTATTTATTATTTTTTACAGTTAGAAGTTTAAAGTGCCAGCTTAATCTAAATGGAAATTAAAAATAAAATTAAAAATATTAAAAATACTGCCTTGACAACCAACTGAAATAATTAAAAGTTTTTCATCTAATATTTATATTTTGTTTTATTTCAGCTTTATTTTATATGATGTTTCTGTCTTTTAGTTCTTTTAGTTTAGTATCAATTATATACTATTATAGTTTTTATTAATATTTTAACAGAATTATTTCATATTAAAATGTAAGAATAATATTAGCTTTTGTTTAATTAATTTTAGTTTTGTTTTTTTTTGTATTTTTAGTCATTTTTATTAGCTTTTATTCAAAATATTAATATGTAAGTTTAATTAGAAGTTTAATGCTTCAGCTTAAACTGCAATTCACAAGACTTGTTTCATATTAAAATATAATAATATTAACTTTGATATTTATATTATAATATTAATAATATTAGGTTTAATAATAAATATGAGCTATTATGTTTAAATAATTTTAGTAATTTTGTTGTATATTTTTGTCATTTTTATTAGCTTTTATTCAAAATATTAATTTGTAAGTTTAATTGCTTAAACTGTTAGTCTTGTTATTTTATGAATACTATTTAATATTAAAATGTAATAATATTAGGTTTAATATTTATATTATAATATTAGTAATATTAGCTTTTTTGTTTTTAGTAATTTTGATATGTGCTTTTGTCATTTCTATTTGCTTTTTTATTAAAAATATTATTATTTAGGTTTAATTTTTATTTATTTTATTTATTATTTTTTACAGTTAGAAGTTTAAAGTACCAGCTTAATCTAAATGGAAATTAAAAATAAAATTAAAAATATTAAAAATACTGCCTTGACAACCAACTGAAATAATTAAAAGTTTTTCATCTAATATTTATATTTTGTTTTATTTCAGCTTTATTTTATATGATGTTTCTGTCTTTTAGTTCTTTTAGTTTAGTATCAATTATATACTATTATAGTTTTTATTAATATTTTAACAGTATTATTTCATATTAAAATGTAAGAATAATATTAGCTTTTGTTTAATTAATTTTAGTATTTTTAGCTTTTTTATTCCAAATATTACTATTTATTTATTTTTTTATTTTTTTATTTTTTACAGTTTAATACTTCAGCTAAATGGAAATTAAAAATATTGCCTTGACAACTAACTGAAATGTTTAATTTTTTCAAATAATATTTATATTTTGTTTAATTTAATTTAATTTTATTTTATTAAAGTATAATAATAACATTTTATTTTAATATTAATAATATTAGTTTTTATTAATTTTAGTTATTTTTATTTTATTTTTACAAACTCGTGATGGCAAACAAGTTGGTAATTAATGATTTTTCTGAAATCATTTTTACTTTATATAAATGTTTGTTAAATGCCGTGATATTAATTAAAACTATATAAAATAAAAAAATAAATAATTGTAAAAATACATGTCCAAACTCTGACTTGAGTGTAATAACCCTGCAGCAGAATCTTCCCAGGTGTAACATCAGTTATTATTTCAGTGAATCTTTCACACTGCAGCCGCACCTTCTTCATGTTGCTGCCCAGTTTGGTGTACGGCGGTTTGTTCACTTTGTCCCAGTCCACAGGAACCTTGATCTTTTCATACAGCTGGAAGATCACCAGCGCGTCGGCCAGATCCCTAGAAGAACACGATCACAGTGAGAACACGCACCGCGGCAGCGCCACCTGCTGGAACAACCTCCGGCATTACATGCAGAAAAAGCTGTAGGTGTCATGAGAGCCAGAGTTTTGGAAAGATCCGGTTTAAAGGGATAGTTCACCCAAAATTCATTCAGGTTTGGAACAACTTGAGGAGGAAATGATGACAGAATTTGTATTTTCCGGTGAACGATCCCGTTAAGTGTCTTGGGCTGTGTTTGGAATGACATATTAACACACTGAACACTGCGCAGTACAGACGATATTATGTGAATAATTATCAAATGATTAATTATTCAAGCTTTTTTGCAGGACTACATCACACATCCAGTCATCATGCTGGAAATAAAAATTATTTTAAATTATTATTAGTAAAAAATTATAGTAAAAAATTACTGTATTTAAATTATTTTGCATTTATGTGTAAAAATTAAGACATTTAATTTTTAAAAAAAATGACCTTTGCTTTGACGTACAATGTTTAGGTCATAGAAAAAGTGTTTTTTTTTTCCCTGTTTTTTTTAGGGAAACTCCATTTTCATTTTGTTGAAACCGAAACCGAAATCAAAGTCGATTCAATCATCAATTCATCAAATTTACTTACAAATTTGTACAAACATTTACATTTGCGAGTTTTCATGTCAACTTTTGACAATTATGTTTCTACTCCAATTCATTTTTTGAAATGTTTTGCTGTAATAACTTCTTTTCGTGACGGATTTATTCAAATTTTTTATTCAAACGGTTTATACATTTAAAAAAAGAAGACATCGCTAATAGGACAAAAATATAATGAATATATTTTTATTATATATATTCATCAAAATACTAGAGTTTATGGACGTTGAATGACTTTTCTTTTTCCTATTTCTACCATAGACAAGAAAGTTATGCTTTTGTAAATCATAATTAGCTTATGAAATAAAAGTCGGAATTATGACATAAAAAGTTTAAAATCTGACTCAAAAAGTCATGATTTTTTTATCTCGTAATCGTCTTAGTTTGTCCTAATTGACTTTTTATGTTACAATGAGATCATAATTTCGACTTTTTTGTGTCATAATTACAATTTACCAAAGTTTTCTGCTGTTGAATTCTGTGTTTGAGGCGGGACTTACACATAGAGATGATTGACACGTGGATTAACGCCCAGCGAGTTCATCCAGTTTCTGAAGGTGCGTTCCTCTCTGGTCTCTCCTGACGGACACAGAATGTCATATATGTAAATATAGTTCTTTATAGGTCTCCAAAAGCCTGTATTTAATTTCATTAGTGTGTAGGGGAAAAGGTTGAGAGGTCTTAAAGGGATAGTCCACCTAAAAATCATTCATTTACTCATGTCACTCCAAAACTTGTCTTTCTTTCCTTCTGCTGAACACAAAAGAAGAGATTTTGAGGAATGTTGGGAACTGTTCCCATTGACTTTCATTCAAAATGTCCAGTTTTTAAAAACGTTTATGCAAATGTCAAGGGAACGTTCCATTTTGCAAACGTTATTGAAACGTTACATTTGAATGTTCTCTGAACATTCCAAAGCAAATAGTAACGTTTCGAAAGTTCCGAAAAAGCGTTCTATGAATCATTGAACGAATGTTTGTTCATAACTCTGAGGGAACCCTGCCAGAACGTTCTGAGGTTGTCAGGTTTGGAACAACATGAGTAAGTGATGACATCGTGATCATTTTTAGGTGGACTATCCCTTTAAAGCTTCACGCACCCTCAATAGAGCTCCAGTCAATGTCCTGGTTTTCTGGCTTCTTCAGAGCAGGATACTTGTTGAACAGATTGGCCACATAGGCCAGATTGAGTTTAGGGTTTCCTCGGACCACGTCTGTGGCCGTGACGAACTGTCGGCAGCCGAGCCGGTCGGCCTGTTCCAGCATGTTCTCGGCTCTCTTCAGGTCGTCTTTTTCCTGTCACAGAACAAGCGATGAGTGTTTGAGGCTTTGTGCCAAAACACTAACAATAACACTGTATCGGTGCCGTGTGTTCTCACCCGTAGTCCAGTCAGGTCAATAGGGATGGCCGGGATGCCGTCTTCATCTCCTTTGGGAGCCACCTGGTTCAGGATGTTGTAATAGGCCTTGGAGTCCTTCAGGATGACAGGTGACGGCGAGGTTACATGCGTTCTGTTTGTTCATATTTACCATTTTACATCAAGAGGACAACTACTTTACATTTACATGAGAGACGGATGGATGGATGGATGGATGGAATAAATGAGAGATGGGTGGAATAAATGAGGGATGATGGATGAATGGATGGAATAAATGAGATGATGGATGGATGGATGGAATAAATGAGATGATGGATGAATGGATGGAATAAATGAGAGGATGGATGGATGGAATAAATGAGAGATGGGTGGAATAAATGAGGGATGATGGATTAATGGATAGAATAAATGAGATGATGGATGGATGGATGGAATAAATGAGAAGATGGATGGATGGATGGAATAAATGAGATGATGGATGGATGGATGGATGGATGGAATAAATGAGGGATAATGGATGGATGGATAGATGGATGGAATGAGTTGATGGATGGATGGATGGAATAAATGAGATGATGGAATAAATGAGGGATAATGGATGGATGGATAGATGGATGGAATAAATGAGTTGATGTATGGATGGATGGAATAAATGAGGGATAATGGATGGATGGAATGAGTTGATGGATGGATGGATGGAATAAATTAGATGATGAATGAATGGATGGATGGAATAAATGAGGGATAATGGATGGATGGATTGATAGATGGATGGAATAAATGAGATGATGAATGAATGGATGGATGGATGGATGGAATAAATGAGGGATAATGGATGGATGGATTGATAGATGGATGGAATAAATGAGATGATGAATGAATGGATGGATGGATGGATGGAATAAATGAGGGATAATGGATGGATGGATTGATAGATGGATGGAATAAATGAGATGATGAATGAATGGATGGATGGAATAAATGAGGGATAATGGATGGATGGATAGATGGATGGAATGAGTTGATGGATGGATGGATGGAATAAATTAGATGATGGAATAAATGAGGGATAATGGATGGAATAAATGAGTTGATGGATGGATGGATGGAATAAATGAGATGATGAATGAATGGATGGATGGAATAAATGAGGGATAATGGAGGATGGATGGAATAAATGAGTTGATGGAATAAATGAGGGATAATGGAGGATGGATGGAATAAATGAGGGATAATGGATGGATGGATAGATGGTTGGAATAAATGAGATGATGGATGGATGGATGGAATAAATGATAAACGGATGGATGGATGATAGTAAAGCATCTTCATCTCCCAAACAATAATCAGTGTTGTTTTGTTCCCACTGCACCTTAATATCTGAGCTGAAGTTGTTGATTTTGGCACATCCGGCCTCCTCCAGGTGATAGTTTACCCAGCGCAGCAGCAGCTCCTCAGGAGACAGTTTGACCAGATCCTCCAGATTCTCTCCATCCCTGAGCAGTGCAATCAGAGCTACACACACACACACACACACAGTCATGTGACTCGACGGAGAAACATTCAGTACAGTATGAGGACAGTTGTAACGTCCTGTCACTAGCACAAGCGTCATTTACTGTGAAGAAATGCAGCCTAATGACTGTTTTTAGAGTAATGTTCTGCAAACCTAGAAAGAACATTCCCAGAACATCCTGGGAACCAAAAATTGTTGGCTGAACAAACATGCTGTAGCTGACGCTTCATGTTGGCCGTGTGTGTGTTTGTACCTTCGTTCCTACTGATTTCGATGTCGGCGAACAGGCCGATTTTGATGACTTGCCACAAGAGTCCCAGCACTAAATGCTGCCTGCCCTCTTTCAGGTCCTCTGCTCCGATGTTCACCACATGGCAACCAATAGCGGAGGCCGAGTTCAGTGCGAGGTTCAGATTCTCCTGCACATTTAAACGAACATGAGCTGTAAGATCCCAGCGCAGCAGTGTATGAAACAAACCACCTCATCAGGAGCGAGTGAGTGATTCACCTGGATAGTGAAGGGCGTGAGCTTCTTCTTATTGATGGTTCTCTCGTCGATAGTGTCCGGCACAGACAGGTTGATCATTTTACTGCAAAGAGTAATAATATTTACTATATTTCTGACTAGAGAGACACTGAACATTTATGTATGGAAGCTTGTTTCCGCCATGAAATAAAAAATAAAAGATAAAAAGTCGGAATTAACTTAACATTTCTGACTTTTTCTCAGAATTGTGTGATATAAAGTCAGAATTGTGAGATATAAAGTCAGACTTGAGTGATATAAAGTCAGAATTGTGAGTTATAAAGTCAGAATTATGAGATATAAAGTCAGAATTGCGAGTTATAAAGTCAGAATTGTGAGTTAAAAAGTCAGAATTGTGAGTTATAAAGTCAGAATTATGAGATATAAAGTCAGACTTGAGTGATATAAAGTCAGAATTGTGAGTTATAAAGTCAGAATTATGAGATATAAAGTCAGAATTGCGAGTTATAAAGTCAGAATTGTAAGATATAAAGTCAGAATTGTGAGTTAAAAAGTCAGAATTGCGAGTTATAAAGTCAGAATTGTGAGATATAAAGTCAGAATTGCGAGTTATAAAGTCAGAATTGCGAGTTATAAAGTCAGAATTGTAAGATATAAAGTCAGAATTGTGAGTTAAAAAGTCAGAATTGTAAGATATAAAGTCAGAATTGTGAGTTAAAAAGTCAGAATTGTGAGTTATAAAGTCAGAATTGCGAGTTAAAAAGTCAGAATTGTGAGATATAAAGTCAGAATTGTGAGTTAAAAAGTCAGAATTGTGAGTTATAAAGTCAGAATTGTGAGATATAAAGTCAGAATTGTGAGATATAAAGTCAGAATTGCGAGTTATAAAGTCAGAATTGTGAGATATAAAGTCAGAATTGTGAGATATAAAGTCAGAATTGCGAGTTATAAAGTCAGAATTGTGAGATATAAAGTCAGAATTGTGAGATATAAAGTCAGAATTGTGAGATATAAAGTCAGAATTGTGAGATATAAAGTCAGAATTGTGAGATATAAAGTCAGAATTGTGAGATATAAAGTCAGAATTGTGAGATATAAAGTCAGAATTGCGAGTTATAAAGTCAGAATTGTGAGATATAAAGTCAGAATTGTGAGATATAAAGTCAGAATTGTGAGATATAAAGTCAGAATTGTGAGATATAAAGTCAGAATTGTGAGATATAAAGTCAGAATTGCGAGTTATAAAGTCAGAATTGTGAGATATAAAGTCAGAATTGTGAGATATAAAGTCAGAATTGTGAGATATAAAGTCAGAATTGTGAGATATAAAGTCAGAATTGTGAGTTCTAAAGACAGAATTGTGAGTTATAAAGTCAGAATTGCGAGTTCTAAAGACAGAATTGTGAGTTATAAAGTCAGAATTGTGAGATATAAAGTCCGAATTATGAGATATAAAGTCAGAATTGCGAGTTCTAAAGACAGAATTGTGAGTTATAAAGTCAGAATTGTGAGTTATAAAGTCAGAATTGCGAGTTATAAAGTCAGAATTGCGAGTTATAAAGTCAGAATTGTGAGATATAAAGTCAGAATTGTGAGTTCTAAAGACAGAATTGTGAGTTATAAAGTCAGAATTGCGAGTTATAAAGTCAGAATTGCGAGTTATAAAGTCAGAATTGTGAGATATAAAGTCAGAATTGTGAGTTCTAAAGACAGAATTGTGAGTTATAAAGTCAGAATTGCGAGTTCTAAAGACAGAATTGTGAGTTATAAAGTCAGAATTGTGAGATATAAAGTCCGAATTATGAGATATAAAGTCAGAATTGTGAGTTTATATCTCTCTTATGACTTTATAAAACACAATTCTGAATTTTATTTCACGCAACTCTGACTTTACAACTTGAAATTGCAAGTTTAAATCTCACAGTTCTGAGAGATGAAGTCAGAATTGTGAGATAAAAATTCTTTTTTTTTTTTTTTTGTGGTGCAAACAAGCTTCAATATGTATGTTCCCAGCTGACAAAATTATGTTCTGGGAACGTTTTGCTGATGTTCTCATTAAGTTATGAAAACATTCATACATTTTTTTTTTTTTTTTCAGATTTTAAAATGTTTTTTCTAGGTTTTGCGAACCTTTAGGGAACATGTTTTGTTAACATTCCAAGTCAAGTAACGTTTAAAAAAACGTTCCACGAATGATGTTTAGTTGTTTTTGAAAAATTTTGAAAACATTATTAAAGACCGGATAACTTTGAACGAACATGCTCTTAATTTTACCAAAAGAATGTTTGTTCATAACTCTAAGAGAACCTTGCCAGAACGTTCTGAGAATGTTAGCTGGGTTTGTGCTTCAGGTACCAAAGTACGATGCCGTCTCCCACCGCGGTGAACAGATCGTTGGAGCTGGGATCCATGGGAAGGACGTGCTGGCAGTCCGGATCTTTCTCCAAGGCTTTATTAACCCAGTTGACAAATGCCACTTTCTCCTCCTCTGCACACACACACACATCACGATTATCTAAGGGATTATCTTACATGTAACACTGTTAATATATTACATTGTACTCACCAGAGTACGAGTGCTGCGTTCCGGACTGTTCCGAGGTTCCAGCCACTGAACAGATGCCCTCCTTCTTATTAATGGCTTTACGGAAGGTTTTGGCCACTTCTGAGCTCTTTAAGTCATGAACCACCTGAGACAGACACGGATGACTTTTAGGATGACTGGACAAGTGACGCATGTCAGCTCAAAGTATAATATTAAAATTCATGTATTAAAGGGGTCATGAACTGCGTTGTTTTATAATGTTTAATATGCATCAAAAATGGTCATAATTTAGAAATAAAAGGCATTTGTCCTAGCCTGATTTTAGCGCTCTTATTTAAGGGGCGTGAGACTTCAGTGTTAACGCCCACTGCTGTGATTGGCCGACATTTTCGCATGTGACACTCTCTTGAAAGCACATTTTTACTATTACAGCTCTCCAGGTTAACTAATCGTTAAAAGAGCTGCATTACGTTTTGATCTATGGTGTTATATTGAGATCGTGGCATGAAAGGTTGCAGTGATGAACATGAAGTCGATCACAGACGTGTTGTTGAGCTCATGAAAGCAGTGATCTTGTCATTACAACTCAAATTCTGCACACTAATGAATGCTTTCATCATAACTAACAGTGCAAATGCGACGTAAATAAGAGATTCGTTGAATAAAACGGGAGTTTTGGTGGCAGAACTGTTTGATTGACAGCTCTAGCGATTGTAAAGGGAGCGTTCTTTGATCGTTTTCTATTTATAATTTAATCACCGTTTAAATAACAGATTATTTTCATCAAACTAAGAGAATTAGTCACTGATTTGATTTACTGACACTGACAAAGATCATCTGTCAGATGAAAGTCAGAATTGTGAGATATAAAGTCCGAATTGTCAGATATAAAGTCAGAATTGTAAGAAATAAAGTCAGAATTGTGAGAAATAAAGTCAGAATTGTGAGAAATAAAGTGAGAATTGTGTGATATAAAGTCAGAATTGTGAGTTATAAAGTCAGAATTGCGAGATATAAAGTCAGAATTGTGAGTTATAAAGTCAGAATTGCGAGATTATAAAGTCAGAATTGTGAGTTTAAAAAGTCAGAATTGTGAGATATAAAGTCAGAATTGTGAGTTATAAAGTCAGAATTGTGAGATATAAAGTCAGAATTGTGAGTTTAAAAAGTCAGAATTGTGAGATATAAAGTCAGAATTGTGAGATATAAAGTCAGAATTGTGAGAAATAAAGTCAGAATTGTGAGATATAAAGTCAGAATTGTCAGATATAAAGTCAGAATTGTGAGAAATAAAGTCAGAATTGTGAGAAATAAAGTCAGAATTGTGTGATATAAAGTCAGAATTGTGAGTTTAAAAAGTCAGAATTATGAAATATAAAGTCAGAATTGTGAGTTATAAAGTCAGAATTGCGAGATATAAAGTCAGAATTGTGAGAAATAAAGTCAGAATTGTGAGAAATAAAGTCAGAATTGTGTGATATAAAGTCAGAATTGTGAGTTTAAAAAGTCAGAATTATGAAATATAAAGTCAGAATTGTGAGTTATAAAGTCAGAATTGTGAGATATAAAGTCAGAATTGCGAGATATAAAGTCAGAATTGTGAGTTATAAAGTCAGAATTGTCAGATATAAAGTCAGAATTGTGAGAAATAAAGTCAGAATTGTGAGAAATAAAGTCAGAATTGTGTGATATAAAGTCAGAATTGTGAGTTTAAAAAGTCAGAATTATGAAATATAAAGTCAGAATTGTGAGTTATAAAGTCAGAATTGCGAGATATAAAGTCAGAATTGTGAGAAATAAAGTCAGAATTGTGTGATATAAAGTCAGAATTGTGAGATATAAAGTCAGAATTGTGAGAAATAAAGTCAGAATTGTGTGATATAAAGTCAGAATTGTGAGTTTAAAAAGTCAGAATTGTGAGAAATAAAGTCAGAATTGTGTGATATAAAGTCAGAATTGTGAGATATAAAGTCAGAATTGTGAGAAATAAAGTCAGAATTGTGTGATATAAAGTCAGAATTGTGAGATATAAAGTCAGAATTGTGAGTTTAAAAAGTCAGAATTGTGAGAAATAAAGTCAGAATTGTGAGAAATAAAGTCAGAATTGTGTGATATAAAGTCAGAATTGTGAGATATAAAGTCAGAATTGCGAGTTATAAAGTCAGAATTGTGAGAAATAAAGTCAGAATTGTGTGATATAAAGTCAGAATTGTGAGATATAAAGTCAGAATTGTGAGAAATAAAGTCAGAATTGTGTGATATAAAGTCAGAATTGTGAGATATAAAGTCAGAATTGCGAGTTATAAAGTCAGAATTGTGAGAAATAAAGTCAGAATTGTGAGATATAAAGTCAGAATTGTGAGAAATAAAGTCAGAATTGTGAGTTTAAAAAGTCAGAATTGTGAGATATAAAGTCAGAATTGTGAGTTTAAAAAGTCAGAATTGTGAGAAATAAAGTCAGAATTGTGAGAAATAAAGTCAGAATTGTGTGATATAAAGTCAGAATTGTGAGATATAAAGTCAGAATTGTGAGTTTAAAAAGTCAGAATTGTGAGTTTAAAAAGTCAGAATTGCGAGATATAAAGTCAGAATTGCGAGATATAAAGTCAGAATTGTGAGTTTAAAAAGTCAGAATTGTGAGTTTAAAAAGTCAGAATTGCGAGATATAAAGTCAGAATTGCGAGATATAAAGTCAGAATTGCGAGATATAAAGTCAGAATTGTGAGATATAAAGTCAGAATTGCGAGATATAAAGTCAGATTTGCGAGATTTAAAGTCATCATCTGACTGTACATGAATCGTAAAAGTTGCCGAAATGCGATTAATTTACCAAAGAATCCGAGTTATAAAGTCATAAATAATGCTCAACTGAGACATTCACACTGTCAAAAATAAATAACCGTATTCCTAGCTCTATGATCCTTTGAAAGGTGATGTTATTTCAGTCCTGTATCGCTCTTCTCTTCATCTCACTAACACACCAGTGGGCGGGGCTAACACTGCAATGATGAAGTGGGCGTCGATTTCTTCTGCGGAGGCGGAGTTTCACGTCTCTACAGGCACATTCCAGGATCAGTCGTTCGATGGACATGGTGTCAATAAAAGCTTTTATTGGACTAACAAGGAAGTTTGAAACTAATATTCTTATTGTACGATGAACTCTTAGATATCAGAAGCTCAAGGAAAAGTTCATTTCATGACCCCTTTATTATAAGTCGCTAATGAGTCTGCTAAACGAGTCAATGCAAATATTATTTAACTCAGCCTGATTTTGATTTGGCATTTGTAAATGGTTTTCTCTTCCTCGGGATGATAGAGAGGTGACCTTTGACCTGACCTTGGCAAACTCATCGAAGGTGATCTTTCCGTCCTGGTTGAGGTCCATGGTCCTGCTGAGCTCCTGGATGATCTCGCGGATGCGGTATCCTGGCAGCGGGAGGTTGGCGGCTTTGAAGAGGTCGTTCAGCTCCTCTGTGCTGATGTGACCGTTACCGTCCACATCTTCAAGAAAAGGTCAAAGGTCAATCACATTACACTGCGGCGTAACCGCAAATGTACAGCATGACCAGTGTAGTCCGAATCACTCTAATGAACTGAATCTTTTAATAAATCGCTCAAAAAGACGCAAAATGATGGATTAAGATCAGTTTTATTTTTGTATTATTAATTTAATTTTATGATTTTGTTTTAATTAGCTTTTATTTTTAAATTTTCAGCTCTCATTTTAATTTCTTTTAGTCAACTTTGTTTTAATTTGTTTATGCTTAGCTTTAATTCATTTTTATTTCAGTTATTTCATGACCAGTGTCGTCCGAATCACTCCAACGAACTGATTCTTTAAAAATGAATCGCTCAAATGTTGATTTAGATTGGTTTGAATCGGTGTTATTTTAGAAATTTGAATTAGCTTTTATTTTTATTTTTATTTTAAGTTATTTTAATTTTAGTTTGTTTTAGTAATTCTGTTGTTTTTATTGTTATTTCAGTTTTTGTAATTGTAGTACTGCAATTTCAACTACAAGTTTTTTCATTTTTAAATTTTTACATTTTATTTTATTTCAGCAATATTTTAATTAATAAAATTAGACATTTTCAATATTTTTTTTTTAGTTTTAGTTAACCATAACAACACTGGTTTAAGTCAGTCGAATAAACTGATTCTTTTAAAGAATCATCGGTTTGAATCATCTCATGAATCATTCAAAAGATTTCAGGATTTTTTTTTTTTTAAGTACTAATATTTTTGTACTAATATTTTAAGAAACTTAACAAATTATTTGAGGCCCTCAAAAGTCCTAAAAAAGATTACTAACAAAATATCTGAGGAACCAGAAGTGTTAAGAGGAATTAGGTTTGTAACACATTATGATCCAGTTAAATCTGCTTTAACTGCATCTGACTCTTCACTCACCGACTTTGCTGAAGGCCTCTCTCAGTTCCTCCATCTCCTCCACTGGGATGTGTGATGTGCCCGCCATCTTTCTCTGTCACGATAGATCACCTGTGAACAAGAGAGAGACTGTGTTTGAAGCAGGTGACGCTCCAAACAGGGATGGAGACACAACATTAGCTAAAGTTTTATGTTAAAAACTCATTCGACGCGAGGGTTTTCTAATGACGTGATCCGAAGATGCAAACATGGCATATAGAGGCTTATGCAAGACTTTTTGTACAGGAAGTGGGTGCTGTCTCTGGCTTTTGAGTAACAGCATGTGGTTTTTAGAAGGAGAAATTAAAAATACAGCATAATCATCGGGAATGAATGAGAATTATACACGATTATTGGGATCTGGAGTAATACAGCGAACATTACAGCAAGTTTACAGCAGTTAAACGAGCGAGTAAATCATCAGCAGAACTGACTTCCTGCTTCCGAAGGTGTGAAATTTGTCTTTCGAACGTCGGCAGGATGTCAGCAATCATGGAGGAGGTCTGAAGCTCATGGTTTTAAACGTTCCTCCAGCTCCTTCCGCTCTTGATCAAGCTATAGGTTTTGCTAATGATCCTTTTAAGTCATATAAACATTATTTCTGAATGTTTTCTGAACATTCCAGGTTTTTTTCACGTTTAAAGTGTTGGAGGTGAACTTGAGTTACATAATTTTTCTAACTAGTAACTAGTAAAGTAACGCATTACTTTTTCAATTTACAACAAAAGTTACTTTTTCACATTTTTTGATTGACAGCGCTCCTGTCCTCATGTTGTTATTGATATTTATTAAAAAACAATCAAACAAGCCCAGCCCAGGTGAGAAACAGTAACGCAAAAGTAAATGTAACGCATTACTTTTCACAAAAAGAATCTAAGAAATGCAGTTAGTTACTTTTTTAGGGAGTGACGCAACATTGTAACGCGTTACTTTTCACAAAAAGTATTTAAGAAATGCAGTTAGTTACTTTTTTAGGGAGTGACGCAACATTGTAACGCGCTACTTTTCACAAAAAGAATCTAAGAAATGCAGTTAGTTACTTTTTTAGGGAGTGACGCAACATTGTAACGCGTTACTTTTCACAAAAAGTATTTAAGAAATGCAGTTAGTTACTTTTTTAGGGAGTGACGCAACATTGTAACGCGTTACTTTTCACAAAAAGAATCTAAGAAATGCAGTTAGTTACTTTTTTAGGGAGTGACGCAACATTGTAACGCGTTACTTTTCACAAAAAGTATTTAAGAAATGCAGTTAGTTACTTTTTTAGGGAGTGACGCAACATTGTAACGCGTTACTTTTCACAAAAAGAATCTAAGAAATGCAGTTAGTTACTTTTTTAGGGAGTGACGCAACATCGTAACGCATTACTTTTCACAAAAAGAATCTAAGAAATGCAGTTAGTTACTTTTTTAGGGAGTGACGCAACATTGTAACGCTTTACTTTTCACAAAAAGAATCTAAGAAATGCGATGAGTTACTTTTTTAGGGAGTGACGCAACATTGTAACGCTTTACTTTTCACAAAAAGAATCTAAGAAATGCAGTTAGTTACTTTTTTAGGGAGTGACGCAACATTGTAACGCATTACTTTAAAAAAAAAAAAAACTTTCCCCAACGCTGGTTATGAGAACGTTAATGGAACATTCCATTTTGGAATGTTACTTTTAAATGTTCTCTGAACATTCCGAAACAAGTAGTAACATTTACAAAATGTTCTCTGAACATCTGCACCGATTCAAACCAACTCCATTCTATTAACATTACTGGAAGAACGTTGCCAGAACGCTCTGGGAACGTTCGCTGTGAGTTTATATCTCTAGAAAACAGACATTTCTTTCTTGTAACACATTTAGTTTTGTGGATAGTGAAGCGGGGCTCATTTGTGTTTTATTCATGTAAATTCTATCAGACGGACGCTCAATATAACTGCGTTTAACATGCAAATAGTTATCAGATGCTGCTGCGCATTTGCATATTCATGACAACGATAAGTGCTTTTTATCAGCACAAATCTGAGAATTATTTTGGTCACACTTTACAATAAGGTTTCATTTGAATGAACGATCCCTCCGTTCAGCATCTCAGTTTTACATTCTCTAATACATTTTTAGGATTAAAAGCTTTTAACATTAGTGAATTAACATAAATATAAATGTTTTATTAACTAACATTCACAATTGCTCATCGTAAGGTCATGTTAATTAATGCAGCAACTTTATTGTAAAGTGTTAGCACTGTTTTATGTCTTTTTCTTTGACTTGAGCAATGGAACAACTGTTGCTCATTTCAGTGTCATTTCAAAATGTCTTCCTCTCACATGTGCTCTGATCTTCCTCTTTCAAACACACGTTCTGTTTTTTTTGTTTTTTTTTAGCGCAGCCTGGAAATATATATGATATAATCGATTCTATCGCTGCACATCCCACACTTTGACTTTGCAGAGGTGTGAATTAAACTTTAATGCCTGTTACTGAGAAGTAAGATGGAACACAGATGCTATGGAACAAGACTCTATATCTATAACTTCATGCACTCGTTGCACAGCTAAACCACAATTTCCTGTTTCGATTTAACTGCAGAGCATAGCTTCACTTCTGCTTCAGGTTACACCAAAGACTCAAAACCCCCCAACACTTCATGCAAACAGCCACAAACATCATTGAGACATACAGTGGGGTCTGAAACTGAAATCTGGGATTCAAAATGAAATAGAAATTAATTTTTCATACTGCCACGTTGGTAATATAATTGGTTTCTGAGAAGCAAAGTTATTAAATGAAATGGAAATGGCAAATATAAGCCGTTTCACTCTCAGATGTTTGAGCTCGACTGTATTCCCAGCTAACAAAAATTAATTTTAAGTATTTTTAAGCATTTAAAATTACGAGAAACATTGTTTCTCAAGGCTTTTCTTGTTTATGCGAACATTAACGGAGCGTTCCATTTTGCGAACATTAATGAAACGTTCCATTTTGCAAACATGATGGAACGTTACTTTTGAAAACAAGTAGTTACATTTAAAAAATGTCAAGTTTACAACATTCCACAACGTTCCACGAAACACGTATGAATAATGTTTTTGTGCTAACGTTTTGACGACGTAATTACAGCCCAGATAACGTTCTATTAATGTCACTGGATGAACGTTTGATCGTAACTTGCCAGAACGTTCCCTGTTTGCTGGAAGTCTGTGTTTTTTGTGAGCTGTTGCATTAATATTCACTGTTGAGAGGTAAAGAATCGAGCGAAATCCATGAAGCGCAAACATGCACAGTCGTCAACTAAAGCTGCGATATGTTCAGTACACATCATGTGATCGAGATCTGAAAGGATCAGGTTGTTTCTCATTTGAAGTGTGCAGCATCAGTGATTGATTTACAGGAGACAAATACAGATTGTGAGGTGAATCTCTTACCTGCAGACGGATGGTGGACTTGATGGTGGATCTGTCTCTGGTCAGTTTCAGAGGTGCTGCAGCGACTCTATTCAAATGTGAGAGGAAGGAAGTGACATACGGCCTACATGACAGCCGAAACAGGAACACACACTGTCTATGTCTTTATAAGGTAAAATGCTTGACATCTGCACATAATACCAAATATGATGGACTTCTGACACTGTTCTGAGATTTAACAATGAATGAGGTTTGATTTTGTGAAATGGTCCATTCAAGAATGTAACCACAAATTTGTGTGTACGGATGTCATCATTTAATAATTGTAAACCACATTGGACTAAATATAATACATGCACTGATAGGTTTGAGTGTCATGAGATCTCCTCCTGTCACGATTTTTTCTTGTATTTTATTTTATTGCTATTAGGGCATGAAATACAAGACGAAAAACTTCATATAAGTTGAACTTCACGTGTCTTTGATATCAGAACATGAGGACGTGATTCCATCAAAGACCTCTACAACCAGTGGAGGTACATTATGGACTTTATGGAACTTTATGGAAACCAAATGTAACGAGTAAAGTAACGCATTAGACATAATGAGCATTATATAATCGGATTACTTTTTTATGTAACGAATAAAGTAACATATTACAGGTAACACGTATAAGATAATCAGATTAGTTTTCATGTTACGAGTAAAGTAACACATTACAGGTAACGTGCATGAGGTAATCGGATTACTTTTTCATGTAACAAGTAAAGTAACACATTACAGGTAACATGCATGAGGTAATCGGATTACTTTTTCATGTAACGAGTAAAGTAACACATTACAGGTAACATGCATGAGGTAATCGGATTACTTTTTCATGTAACGAGTAAAGTAACACATTACAGGTAACATGCATGAGGTAATCGGATTACTTTTTCATGTAACGAGTAAAGTAACACATTACAGGTAACATGCATGAGGTAATCGGATTACTTTTTCATGTAACAAGTAAAGTAACACATTACAGGTAACATGCATGAGGTAATCGGATTACTTTTTCATGTAACGAGTAAAGTAACACATTACAGGTAACATGCATGAGGTAATCGGATTACTTTTTCATGTAACGAGTAAAGTAACACATTACAGGTAACATGCATGAGGTAATCGGATTACTTTTTCATGTAACGAGTAAAGTAACACATTACAGGTAACATGCATGAGGTAATCGGATTACTTTTTCATGTAACGAGTAAAGTAACACATTACAGGTAACATGCATGAGGTAATCGGATTACTTTATCATGTAACGAGTAAAGTAACACATTACAGGTAACATGCATGAGGTAATCGGATTACTTTTTCATGTAACGAGTAAAGTAACACATTACAGGTAACATGCATGAGATAATCGAATTACTTTTTCACGTAACGAGTAAAGTAATGCCTTACAATTAATGCCCATTATGTAATCGTGTTACTTTTTCATGTAACGAGTAAAGTAACACATTACAGGTAACGCGCATGAGGTAATCAGATTAATTTTTCACGTAACGAGTAAAGTAACGCATAAGAGGTAACATGCATGAGGTAATCAGATTAGTTTTCATGTTACGAGTAAAGTAACGCATTACCGGTAACGCAAATTATGTAATCAGATTACTTTTTCATTGAATGAGTAAAGTAACGCCTTACAAGTGATGCCCATTATGTAATCGTATTACTTTTTCATGTAACGAGTAAAGTAACACATTACAGGTAACGTGCATGAGGTAATCGGATTAATTTTTCACGTAACGAGTAAAGCAATGCATTACAGGTAAAGTGCATAAGGTAATCAGATTAGTTTTCATGTTACGAGTAAAGTAACACATTACAGGTAACGCGCATGAGGTAATCGGATTAATTTTTCACGTAACGAGTAAAGCAATGCATTACAGGTAAAGTGCATAAGGTAATCAGATTAGTTTTCATGTTACGAGTAAAGTAACCCATTACAGGTAACACACATTATGTAATCGTATTACTTTGTCATGTAACGAGTAAAGTAACACATTACAGGTAACGTGCATGAGGTAATCGGATTACTTTTTCATGTAACGAGTAAAGTAACGCCTTACAAGTGATGCCCATTATGTAATCATATTAGTTTTTCACGTAACAAGTAAAGCAACGCATTACAGCTAACGTGCATAAGGTAATCAGATTACTTTTTCATTTAACGAGTGAAGTAATGCAATACAGGTGACGTGCATTACATAAGCAGATTGCTTTTTAATGTAGCGAGTAAATTAAGGCAGTACATGTAAAGTGCATAATGTAATCAGATTACTTTTTCATGTAACGAGTAAAGTAACGCCTTACAGGTAATGTGTATTACATAAACTGATTATATAATGCACATCAAAAAAATAATCTGATTACTTTTTTGATGTTCATTCAAGTCAGATTACTTTTTTGATGTAACTACTCACAAGTAAAGCATTACAATTAACATGCTACTTTTCAGATGTAACAAGTAATGCTTTACAAGTTATGTACATTACCTAATCACATTGCTTTTTTGGTGTAGCTGCAAAGTACATTGTAACAACACAAATACATTTATTTACAGCCAAAAAAGTTACTGCAGATTAAGTATTTTAAGAGTAACAGTCACAGTAATGAATTGAAGCAGAAATAATTACAAAAAAGCAAGCTGATAAATATTTGACATACTGGAGAAAAACGGATTGTGTTTATGGGATCAGGAAAAGCTTATGTTCTTCTAAATTCTGTTTTTACTGTTTCCCTAAAAAATAGAATTGGGAGAAAAAAGAACGACAGCAACTGGGAATACAGTGTCACACACAAACACTGGTCAAACGCGCTTTACTAGAGGATGAAAAGTAAAGTTATAATTGTTTCAACGCGCATGAAAACGGCGGATGACGTCACGCATCAAATGTCACAAAGCGGCTTTGATCTAAACGCGCGCTGTGAGTCTGACAGGCGGTTGCTAAGGCGGTTGTTAGGGCGGTTGCTAGAGACTCAGATGCGGATCTCTGGTGAGTTTTCATTCGCCGTTTTTTTGCTGTTTTCATGGTTTAAAGTTTGCAGAAATCTGTGAAAACGGAGGAAATAAGTCATATACGGTGACTGTAGGTTCATCAGGTTTGAGTTTAAACTTTAAATCGCTTTGAAACGCGATCAGTGAACGATGTGTCTTGGGTTTCGCTGTTTCAGAACTTTATTTAGCGGGAAATATTTGCAGTTTGATCCTCATATAACAATATTATTAAATACTGTAATAAATATGACATATTTATTATGAGATATTAGCTGTGAGATATTTTCATGACGATTGATTTTTCTTTACTGTAATGCAAAACCAATAAATTATGACGTCATATTTTAAAATGCAAATTATTTCTGCATTAGTATTTGTTGCACTGTGTTTAACCCTTATACTGCTGGATGGTTATTAAAAGGGACTAATTTTTTAATGCAACATATCTGCATCTGTCTTTTGTGTGTGTGTGTGTGTGTGTGTGTGTGTGTGTGTGGTGAATGTATGGAAGCCCGTTTCCGCCACTGAAAAAAAGAACATTATTGCGACTTTTTATCTCACAATTCTGACTTTTTATCTCAGAATTCTGAGATAAAAAGTTGCAATAATATTCTTTTTTTTTAAATAATTGCGAGATATAAAGTCAGAATTCTGAAATAAAAGTCAGAATTCTGAGATAAAAGTCAGAATTGTGAGATATAAAATCAGAATTGTGAGTTATAAAGTCAGAATTGTGAGATATAAAGTCAGAATTGTGAGTTATAAAGTCAGAATTGTGAGATATAAAGTCAGAATTGTGAGTTATAAAGTCAGAATTGTGAGATATAAAGTCAGAATTGTGAGATATAAAGTCAGAATTGTGAGATATAAAGTCAGAATTGCGAGATATAAAGTCAGAATTGTGAGATATAAAGTCAGAATTGCGAGATATAAAGTCAGAATTGTGAGTTATAAAGTCAGAATTGTGAGATATAAAGTCAGAATTGAGAGTTATAAAGTCAGAATTGTGAGATATAAAGTCAGAATTGTGAGTTATAAAGTCAGAATTGTGAGATATAAAGTCAGAATTGTGAGATATAAAGTCAGAATTGTGAGTTATAAAGTCAGAATTGTGAGATATAAAGTCAGAATTGCGAGATATAAAGTCAGAATTGTGAGTTATAAAGTCAGAATTGTGAGATATAAAGTCAGAATTGTGAGTTATAAAGTCAGAATTGTGAGATATAAAGTCAGAATTGTGAGTTATAAAGTCAGAATTGTGAGTTATAAAGTCAGAATTGTGAGATATAAAGTCAGAATTGCGAGATATAAAGTCAGAATTGTGAGTTATAAAGTCAGAATTGTGAGATATAAAGTCAGAATTGCGAGATATAAAGTCAGAATTGCGAGATATAAAGTCAGAATTGTGAGATATAAAGTCAGAATTGTGAGATATAAAGTCAGAATTGTGAGTTATAAAGTCAGAATTGTGAGATATAAAGTCAGAATTGCGAGATATAAAGTCAGAATTGTGAGATATAAAGTCAGAATTGCGAGATATAAAGTCAGAATTGTGAGTTATAAAGTCAGAATTGTGAGATATAAAGTCAGAATTGCGAGATATAAAGTCAGAATTGTGAGATATAAAGTCAGAATTGTGAGATATAAAGTCAGAATTGTGAGATATAAAGTCAGAATTGTGAGATATAAAGTCAGAATTGTGAGATATAAAGTCAGAATTGTGAGATATAAAGTCAGAATTGTGAGTTATAAAGTCAGAATTGTGAGATATAAAGTCAGAATTGTGAGATATAAAGTCAGAATTGGGAGATATAAAGTCATAATTGTGAGTTATAAAGTCAGAATTGTGAGATATAAAGTCAGAATTGGGAGATATAAAGTCATAATTGTGAGTTATAAAGTCAGAATTGTGAGATATAAAGTCAGAATTGGGAGATATAAAGTCAGAATTGTGAGATATAAAGTCAGAATTGGGAGATATAAAGTCATAATTGTGAGTTATAAAGTCAGAATTGTGAGATATAAAGTCAGAATTGGGAGATATAAAGTCAGAATTGAGTTATAAAGTCAGAATTGTGAGATAAAAAGTCGCAATAATCTTTTTTTTTTCAGTGGTGGAAACGGGCTTCCATAAAAATGTCTCTGTCGCTGATGTTCTCATAAACACTGATCAGAAAGGATCAATGTCATCCGCGCACATGAAGCTGTTGAGAAGACCCCTGCCCCCTACAAAGACAGCACACTACAGCACACCGCCTGCGCCCAGAACTACAGGTGACTCATCATATATTTATTACATGTACACATAGAATCACGTGACCATTCCAGCCCACCAGGAACGTTCTCAGAACTTTGGCTAATGTTCTGGAAACGTTACGCTCAAACGTTCTTCCTGTAACATTAATCGAACCTTCGTTCAGCGTTATCTGGTCTTTAATAAAGTTATCGAAACGTCAGAACAGAAAAATTGTTTAATTCCAGAGTTATTTAACGAGAAATGATGCTATCTTTGAGAACAGGCTTCACAGCTTCACAATTTTATTTTTTACTTCCTTTTTTTACCAGATGGTGCCATTTTCTCAGGTTTGGCATGTAAAGCAAAGACTCGCTTTATTCTTGTGCATATTATAGAGCTAATGGATAAATGATGCCGCTATAATTGTGTGTGTGTGTTGGTATGGATGTCAGGGTGTGCTTTATATGTGTTTATTTACAAAAAATGTGTGTGTTTGTAATATTTGAGAGAGAAAAACACCACTGTACTGCAAAGGATAAAGTGTGTTCCAGTGAAAATTTGCTGACATCTAATGGAAAATTTGGTACTACGGCCAAACAAAATCTCATTTTTTGGGATATCAAGCTCAAATTTGGAACACTACTGGTTTAGTTTCATGGTTTTGATTTTCTAGCGGTTTTAGAGTTAAACATGTTACATAAAATAATGTTCATAAATCATAAACCTCTATAACTTTTTTCTGGTTTAACTTTTTTTTACTTCAACAATAATCATGGGCAGGGTTGGGGAGTAACGAAACACAAGTAACTTATTTAAAAATGCGTATTTAAAATGCAAAATTTGTGTGACTGTATTTCA
This sequence comes from Zacco platypus, assembly GCA_038088235.1. Classification (NCBI taxonomy): domain Eukaryota; kingdom Metazoa; phylum Chordata; class Actinopteri; order Cypriniformes; family Xenocyprididae; genus Zacco; species Zacco platypus. The sequence continues at coordinate 36,530,778 of CM076081.1, read as the reverse complement.
TTACAGTTACATTTTAAATGGGTGGTAATCAGATTACAGTTACATCTGAAAAGTGTTTTAGATTACCAAAGTGATTACTTTGAGTTTTAATGTCATTTAAAACCGTCTGAAAAAGAGGAGCTAAGTTTCATGTTTTCCACTGTTTTCATGTTTTGTGAGTCATTGTATAATTCACTCACTGCAACTTTTTCTCACAATTTGTTTTTTTCCCTCACAATTGTGAGTTTGTGTTTCACAATTCTGACTTCTTTTTCTCAGAATTGCGAGATTTAAACTCACAATTGCAAGTTATAAAGTCAGAATTGGGAGATATAAACTTGCAATACTGACTTTTTTTCTTGCAATTGTGAATTTAGTATGTGAGTTTATATCTCATAATTCTGACTTTTCTCAATATTGTGAGTTTATATCTCATAATTCTAAAAAAAATAAATAAATATTTATACGTCGTCCATTGAAAGTTTTATTTCTGAAACTTTTTTGTTTGACATTCTTCTAGTGTTTTTTAAACATTCAAAAGTAACATTCCATAATGATAAAATAGAACATTCTCTTAATGTTCATGTCCAACATATGACATTGTTTACAAAATAAAAACTTAACTTTTTGTTTAATTATTAATGCTGTTTAACTTGTTATACATTATTACTTATATATATTTATATATATATATATATATAGGGTGAATTCAGGTTGATTTGGACACTTTTTCCAAGTCTTCTCAATGGCAAAAAGTTTCCCAATCACCCTGAATTCACCCTATATATTCATAAATATATTCATAAATATATTATATATTTATATATATATATATATATATATATATATTCATAAATATATCAAATATATATTATACATTTACTCAAAAATGAATGAAAAAGGTATATTTATATTTCAGTAACTGTACTAATGAACTGAATGTGTTTTAATGCATTGTAACAGTTTATGTTTATCATCAATAAAATTACTCATGCATTTTAACTCTCTAAATATTGCCTGTTCCATATTTTAACTGTTCAAACATTTTAATACATTTAATAGTGAACAGATTTGTGCTGATTCTAAGTAAATCGAGCAAGTAGTTGATAATATGCCATGATTTAAGTTGGTTAGTTTGAACTGTAATTCAAAGGGAGGGAAATTTTGTGTGCCATTTAAATACATAAATCTTGTTCTGATCTTTACATTATTCCAATATGAATTATTAACAACACAGTAAAAACACAGTTAAATCAACTCTGCTCAGGTAACATTTGGTCCTTCTCTAAATAGAGTTAAAGTAACACTGAAGCGGAGTTAAAGTTAATGAGATAATTAAACAATTAATTAAGTGATGATTGAACATTATTGATGAACACCTGCTGTTAACAAGCAGAATCACTGAAGAAAAGAGAAACACACGAACTACAACTGACTTCAGCCACAGTCTTAGATGAAATCAACTGAAGATAAAAGACATTAAATATCTGAAGATCTGATTAATCAACTCCACAAACAGCATTACCAGATTCACTCATTACTGACCAGACTGACTTTATTTTCACGTCTACAGAAATGTCTTTTATCTTCAGTTGATTTCATCTAAGGCTGTGGCTGAGGTAGTTTCTATTTTATTCAGTGATTCTGCTTGTTAACAGCAGGTGTTCATCATTAATGTTCAATCATCACTTAATTAATTGTTTATCTCATTAACTTTAACTCCGCTTCAGTGTTATTTTAACTCTATTTAGAGAGGGACCAAATGTTATCTGAGTAGAGTTGATTTAACTCTGGGGATTTAGCTGTGAATATGAATATGATGATGTCATCTCTGTTTCTAGACCGCGAACGGTCCGTTTGCAGCCCGCAAACTTATCTTGAGGATTACGATCGTGTGGCGTGTCGTGTTGGCCAGATCACATTACCCAGAATCCTCAGCGGTTCCCCCCATCAGCCTACGGGTCGCCGACCTCCTGACCCCTTCTGCCTCAATGACTTCCTGCGGTCGGGCCGCGGGTCACCGGACGAGCTGAGGAAGATGGTGCTGTCCAGCTGTAACTACAAGAAGCTGCTGCATTTGTTCCTGTCGGAGCTGCACAGAGGCTGGCAGTGTGAAGTAGCCAATCAGACGCTGAGCTGCGAGGGTTTGCCGCCGGTCGCACGCAGGATCCCTCAGAGACAGATCACATGCGGTAATACACACACTTCAGCATCTTTATGGGAATTTTGTGTTGTGTTTCATTGATCATTGTGCCTGTGTTAATGCAAACTGCACACATTTTGGCACAGGTGTGTATTTTTATTGGAATTTTACTATTTCACCCCCATTTGCTTTAAAAAATTTATTTTGCACTGGTAACACAAAATAGTTCCACCTTTTGGAGAAAAAGTCCCCAGTGAAAATTATTTAATTCCTGATTAGATAAACTGATGCTATCTTTGAGAACAGGCTTCACAGCTTCACAATTTTATTTTTTATTTCCTTTTTTTACCAGATGGTGCCATTTTCTCAGGTTTGGCATGTAAAGCAAAGACTCGCTTTATTCTTGTGCATATTATAGAGCTAATGGATAAATGATGCCGCTATAATTGTGTGTGTGTGTTGGTATGGATGTCAGGGTGTGCTTTATATGTGTTTATTTACAAAAAATGTGTGTGTTTGTAATATTTGAGAGAGAAAAACACTACTGTACTGCAAAGGATAAAGTGTGTTCCAGTGAAAATTTGCTGACATCTAATGGAAAATTTGGTACTACGGCCAAACAAAATCTCATTTTTTGGGATATCAAGCTCAAATTTGGAACACTACTTGTTTAGTTTCATGGCTTTGATTTTCTAGCGGTTTTAGAGTTAAACATGTTACATAAAATAATGTTCATAAAATCATAATCCTCTATAACTTTTTTCTGGTTTAACTTTTTTTTTACTTCAACAATAATAATGAAGGGTTGGGGAGTAACGAAACACAAGTAACTTAGTTGCATATTTAACATGCAAAATTTGAGTGACTGTATTTCATTACAGTTACATTTTAAATGTGTGGTAATCAGATTACAGTTACATCTGAAAAGTGTTTTAGATTACCAAAGTGATTACTTTGAGTTTTAATGTCATTTAAACAGCGATTGGTGATTCTCTGACTCTGACAGTCTGAAAAAGAGGAGTTAAGATTCATGTTTTCCACTGTTTTCATGTTTTGTGAGTCATTGTATAATTCACTCGTCACTGCAACTTTTTCTCACAATTTGTTTTTTCCCTCACAATTGTGAGTTTGTGTTTCACAATTCTGACTCTTTTTCTCAGAATTGCGAGATTTAAACTCACAATTGCAAGTTATAAAGTCAGAATTGGGAGATATAAACTTGCAAAACTGACTTTTTTTCTTGCAATTGTGAATTTAGTATGTGAGTTTATATCTCATAATTCTGACTTTTCTCAATATTGCGAGTTCATATCTCATAATTCTGACTTTATAACTCACAATTGCAACTTTATTTCACACAATTCTGAGGGAAAAAGTCAGAATTGTGAGATAAAAACTTGCAATGACCTTTTTTGTGTTTGTTCCACACTTATTAGTATTCCAAAGTATTCTAAAGTATTTAGATTAAGTTACTAAACTTGAGTAATGTAACGAAATACGTTACAAATGACTTTTTAAAGCATGTATTTTGTAATCTGTAGTGAAATACATTTTAAAAGTAACCAGCCCAGCCCTGATCATGGGTCTTCTAAAAATGAAGTCAGTGCTCCCAAGATTCAAATTTGTATGACAATTGTTTTGTCCACTATGCACCTATGTGTAACTTTTTTTTGATCACATGTTTTGTTCTAATTTGTACTCAGAAGTGAGCTAAACCTGACATGAATTCCCAAAAGCGTTGTGTGTGTGTGTGTGTCCAGAGTTAGCAGTCATGGTTCAGATGGAAGCACAAGCACGAAACTGTTTCAGAAGTAATTCTGGAGTGTGTCGACCGTCTGACGGTCAGTCAGTGGATCAGCTGTGGACGTCAGCGGAGAGACGGAGCGAGTGCACGCTTCATGAGCCGTACGCAGGCAAGAATACTTACTTCGGCGTCACATGATCCTTCAGAAATCATTCTGATAAGCTGCTCAAGAAACCTTTCTGATTGCGTTGAAAACAGTTGTCATATTTTTTTCATTTTCCCACATCACATGAAGTTCTTCTGAACGCGGTGACCAGCAAACACTTCCAGGGCTCCCGTCGCTCCCGTTCACCGTTCCGGCGCGGAGGAGAGTGTGACGTCATCAGCGCGTCTGAGCTGAACGTCCTCGACTGCCTCACGCGAGGAGGAACGAGCCTCAGCTTCAAGGTGTGTGTGTGTGTGTGTGTGTGTGTGTGTGTTTGTTTTCATGATTTATGAGGACACATGTGTATAATGGCATTGGTATTACACTGGTATTATGACGTAAACATGAATTATGAGGACATTCATCATATTTCAAATAGCTTTAAAACATACTAAACAATGTTTTATTAAAAATGTAAAAATGCAGAACATTTTGTGTGATGGGTAGGTTTAGGGGTAGGGGTGGTGTAGGGGGCCAGAATGTACAGTTTGTACAGTATAAAAACCATTACGCCTATGGAATGTCCCCATAAACCATGAAAACACAACATATATGTGTGTGTGTGTGTGTGTGTGTGAGACTCCACATCAGGCCTTAAAACCTGATGATCTCCAACCAACATCAGAAGACCCGAATCAGTCCAGTTCACAAATGAATCATTCTGTGCGATTTGCAAACCGGTTAAACAAGTTAATTGAAAAGAATCGGTTCGTTCACTGCAAATCAGATCACGTGAATTCTTCAGTTCAAAATAACGAGTAACGATGTGTTTTTATTAAATGTCGTGGAGTAAAAAGTACAATATTATGATTTGGAATGTAATGAAGTTTCTCAAAATAAAAATACTCCAGTAAAGTGTAGATGCTTGAAAAATATCAAGATCACCCATAAGACCTTCGTTCATCTTCAGAACACAAATGAAGATATTTTTGATGAAATCCGATGGTTCAGTGAGTCTCTATTGACACTTTCAATGTCCAGAAAGATACTAAAACACATTTAAAACAGGTCATGTGACTACAGTGGTTTGACTACAGCGCCAAAGTCACGTGATCTATTCAAATTTCCGAACATTTCGAATCACTTATGACATAACGAAGCCTCGTTTACTGAAATCACGTGACTTTGGCGCTCCGAACCACTGATTCGAAACAAAAGATTCGTGAATCAGTGTTTTGAATCATCACTAGATATTGTTGAAAAGTCGTTATTTTGTTTTTTTGCCGCACAAAAAGTATTCTCGTTGCTTTATAACATTAAGGTTGAACCACTGTAGTCACATGACCTTTTTTAAATATGTTTTAGTATCTTTCTGGACATTGAAAGTGTCAATAGAGACTCACTGAACCATCGGATCTCATCAAAAATATCTTCATTTGTGTTCTGAAGATGAACGAAGGTGTAGAACGACACGAGGGAGAGGAAATAATGACTGAAATCTCATTTTTGGGTGAACGAACCCTTTAAGAACTGTAACAAAGTAAAAATATTTCATTACTGTCCACGTTCGTTATCTGTATTTTACTAACATTAATTTATGAAATCATTATTTCTGAATGTTCTCTGAACGCTCAAAACGTCCTTTTTTTTTAAAAATTGTTCTAAAAGCGTTCTTGGTTTTGCGATCGTTAAGGGAACCTTCCGTTTTATCACTTGCAAACATTACAGGAATGTTACTTTTGAATTTCTCTGAACATTCTAAAACAAGTAGTTTATAATAAATAATTTTAGACAGAAATGTTATAAATAACGTTTTTGTGTGAACATTATTAAACAACAGAACAAAATATCTGTTAATGTCATGTTTGTTCATAACCTTGCCACAACGTTTTGAGAACGTTTTCTGCAGTTATATTTGTTTGCTCGTAACTAAAGCTCAGTTGAATATGTTCTTGCTCTTTAGACGTGATGTCATGGTGCCACTGAAGCTGAAACCAGTTCAGACCGGCTTCAGAATCGTATGATGTAATACATCTCACTGACCGATTCCGGAAAACCATTTATAATTGATGCTTGTCATAGAAGGAAATGCTCGGCGCAGTAACCCAGAGTCACTTTATGTTCACCGTCAGTCTCACAAACTCTTACACCTCCATCATGATGTCTGTCTGAGGTCAGTTTCGTCATCGCTCGCCCCTCAGTTAGGTGTGAGGTCAGACTCGAGTTCCTCTGTCCCACGTCTTGGACAACAGATCATCTGTAGGAGAAGCTTCTGCATCCACACAAAGAGCTTTATGTCTTTAGGAAATGAAACATTCCAATTAAAAGAGGAAGAAGAGCATGTGCACTTCCCTTTCGCCTCGTCTTATTTTTATTTGCAGTTTAAGGAACTGTTTTTCATCACATCTGTAATTGTGTTGAGTGTCATGAGCTCTCGGGTCAATATTAGCTTCGGTGTGCTGTTTATATTCATACTTATGAGAAATAAATATGAGTATGTGCACACATTGTTTTCCAAGACTATTAACTGTAAGTGTAAATGGAAGCATTATCATTGATTGCACTAATTATTAATACTAGTAAATGAACCTGTGATTGAACTGAGTAGTGTGAAATTCAAAGTAATTTTTGAGACAAAATTACATTTTTTTAAATTAATTTTTTTATTTAATTTTTTAAGCTTATTTGTGTACTTCCACCATAATATCCTCCATAACTTTAAGTTAGTTCACAAAATAAAATAAAATAAAATAAAATAAAATAAAAATATATTATATTATATTATATATATATATATTAATTATATATATAATAGAATTAATAATATATATATATTAATTATATTATTAATCACGATTAACTGCATCCAAAATAGAAGTTTACATATTATATGTGAGTGTACTATATATATATATATATATAAATACACACACGTATATATATATTTAACAAATATATATATATTGCATTTATATATAAAAATGTTTATATTCATATATAATATAAATGAAATATTACATATACATACATGTAAATATTTCTTAAATATATACATATATAATATATATATATATATATATATATATGTAATAAATATACACAATACACACATATTATGAAAAACACAAACTTTCATTTTGGATTCGATTAATCGTGATTAAACATTTGAGAGCCCTGATATATATTATAAATTATATACATATAAAAATGTGTGAAAAAATTGCTGTATTATTAAAAATGTAAAGCTGGAGTTCATTGAATTTTATTTTAACTTATTTAAATTCTACATTCTTTTTGACTGTAAACATTTATTGTAAATGAAAACATTAACATTGATTACTCTAATCATTAGTACTAATACATGTAGCTGTTTATTGAAAAAGTAATATTAATAAGTAATAATCCAGTGGTGTGTTACTGTGATTTCACCATGGTAAAGGGCTGTTCTCAGTGCCATTAATAGTAATAATGAGATGAAATACTCTTAAGATTGTGTTTTCCCACAGGCTCATTTCATCCGGGATCTTCCTGACGTCACGTCACTGTCTGAGCGTCTCCAGTATCTGAACGTGTCCTTCAATGACCTCACTCACGTTCCTCAGGAGGTGCTTCAGTTAAGTTTGTTCAGTTTCCTGTCATGACTCAGATCATGTTCGACTTCATCGTCTTCCTCTCTCAGGTCTGTGATCTTCATCAGCTGCAGGTTCTGAAGATGAGGAATAACCCCATAGAGGAGCTTCCCGCTCAAATCAACAAACTCCACAAGCTCCAGACGCTGGTCGTCTCCTTCTGCAAGATCACACAGCTGCCCGACCAGTGAGAAACACACACACACACTCACACACACTCTCACACACACACATACACACACACATATATATACACACACACACACATACACACACACATACACACTCACACATACACACACACTCTCACACACACTCTCACACATACACACACACACACTCACACACACACACACGTACAGGCATATGTGGTTTATGAGGCCAATGTGACTTTTTGGTGGTTTACGGGGACACACCTTTCCCAACATCCAATTGACATGAAAATCATGTCAAAAATTTTCATTTAATCTCCAAAAGACAAACCATGCTTCAAAATATCAATTTCACTTTTACACACACAAATATTAATTATGTGACATTTCACAGGCTTATGGGGTCCGGGCCAAATTGTGGTTTATGAGGTCAATGTGACTTTTTAGTGGTTTACAGGGACAACACACAAATAATAATTATGTGACATTTCACAGGCTTATGGGGTCCGGGCCAAATTGTGGTTTATGAGGTCAATGTGACTTTTGGGTGGTTTACAGAGACAACACAGAAATTAATGATTATGTGACACTTCACAGGCTTATGGGGTCCGGGCCAAATTGTGGTTTATGAGGTCAATGTGACTTTTTAGTGGTTTACAGGGACAACACACAAATAATAATTATGTGACATTTCACGGGCTTATGGGGTCCGGGCCAAATTATGGTTTATGAGGTCTCTCTACACACAACACACAAACCTAGCCTGATTTAAGGGGACTGACAAACATTACAACGTCTACATAACATCAGTTTTCTGTTATTGAAAGACGGGTCTTCATGACAATACCACAGCTCAATTTCACAAGGTTTTCATTGCTTTTAAAACAAGTCTCTTCTGCTCACCAAGATTGTAAGTATTATTATTATTATTATTATAAGAATAATAATATATTTCAATTTAAAATTGTTTTTATGTGCATATTTTGTAAAATGAAAATTATTGAAGCTAAATTTTCAGCATTTTCTTGAAATAAAATCTTTTGTAACATTATAAATGTCTTTACTCTCACAATTTGAATAAAAGTATTTATTAAAAAAAAAACTATTTTTTAAATTGTACTTTTGAATGGTAATATATTATGGTTTCCACAAAAATTTATGACGACTGGAGTAATGATGCTGAAAATTCAACTTTCAATCATAGGAAGAAATTATGAATTTAAGTTTAGAATTTTAAATGGATCAGCAGGTAGTTTGAAATGTCAAAATCCATTGACAGATATTTAAAAATGTATTTAACCCTTTGATGCGCAAGCTAAGCAAACCTCTTCTAATGCGCAACATGGGTCTAAAATGACCCGCATTCATTTCCTATGTAATTTCAGTCATGGCGGAGTATTTCTTTGCTGAATCTTTGAAAGACATGTATTTTATCATTTATTTATTCCAGGTATTTATTAAATATCTTGTATTTGATTTCCACAAATCATGATTTTTCTTTTTTTTTTTTCATTAATTTCATAAACAAACAATTTTTGTATTTCTACATCAATTTTGCACACATATATAATAAGAATTACATGCAACAAATATACAAAAGCAGCTGTGTTGAGTTGTAAAATGTGTGGCAGGTGATTAGTTTTCTGCAGTAAATATGTTCTCACTTGCAAAAATGTGGAAATATCAAAGATTTCTATATGGGTCATTTTTGACCCATGTGTGGAAAATTGATGTAGAAATACAAAAACTGTGTTTGTTTATGAACATAAATAAAGGAAAAATAAAAATCAAGATTTGTGGACATTAAAAACAAGATGTTTAATGAATACCTGGAATAAATAAATGACAAAATACATGTCTTTCAAAGATTCAGCAAAGAATCACTCCGCCTTGACTGAAATTACACAGGAAATGAATGCGGGTCATTTTAGACCCATGTTGCGCATTAGAAGGGTAGTGATACAAAAATGATTTTTATTCAAAAAGTAAGAAAAGAAAAAATGAAAATAAGGATTTGTGATGATCAAAAACAAGTTCATTGAGGAATACCTAGAATACTGAATGATGAAATTAATTTCTTGCATGGATATAGAAAATAAAAACTCAGCCGGGTCATTTTAGACCCAGGTTTTGCATCAAAGGGTTAACAAAGCAGATGTTGAATGCTAGACATAGTGAAAAATCAGGCCATGAACCGAAAAGGTTTTGTCCTTTAAACAATTTATGTAAGGAATAATTGACGACGGGCCGTTGAATTCTTAGAAAATAATGCACACCCGAGGTGATAATGCAGCCGTTAAACCTCGAGTGTGCATTATTTTCCAAGAATTCAGAGTCAATTATTCTGCTTATACTACGGTTACAACACCTCAAGACACTGTTCCGATGTTGTATTTCGAGACATTGGTCCGTTTTCGTCCTTAAAACACTCCTGTGTGTGGGACTAATTTCTTATGCCTCTCATCCCGAAGCTCCATTGCGAATTCCAAAACTTCATTTCAGAACTTGAGCCTTGATAGCAGAATGATATCGTTGATATACGCAGTAAAGAGAGAGAATAAACAGCATATGTGAATTAGCCTACCTGATCTGTAGAGTCTCTACTAACAGCGAAACTATACGTTTATCACAAGAACCCCACAGTTACTTCGCTGGTGAGGCATTACTATTTTACTGATTAATTCTGCGGTTCTGCTGCGCCGTTTTTTTTTGTGGAACTAATTTAAAATGTATTCAATTTAAAAGTGTAAGTCACTTATTGCAACTTCGTTCATTGAGTAAATAAAATCAATGTCAAATCTGCAACCGTGCCGATATTCGGGGAAACAACACTACTGGGGGGTGTTCCAGAAAGGAAGGTTAACTTACCCTGAACTCAAGGTTGATTAACCCAAACCTTGCTTACTCGAAGTATGCTGGTTCCCAAAACGCATCAGGGAGTAAATTCAACCAACCCAGAGAACGTTCCCGGTTAACACACACGCGACATTCTCAACCGAGCGACGAATCGATGATTCACCATGGAAACAGATGCTGAGAAAAAGCGCGCCGTTCTACTTCCTCCTTCTTCTTTTGTTTAATGGCGATTTATGTAACCTACTTAGTGCACATCGCCACCTATTTGGTGGTTGTGTATTCATTTTTTCAATCTTTTTATTGAATAAGTAATCTTTATTCACTGAGAATAAGAATTGTATTGTTTGTTTAATGCAAAATATTTAATAATATACCACATATGTATTTTATTATAGAAATTATAGTATAGAAAACGTCCTGTTTTAAAAAGGAAAAAAGCAGATCTTATTTTGTATTTTTAAATAAATACATGTATTAGAATTGAATAAACATTATATAATTATTATATTAATATAATAATAATAATTATATATATTAAAATTATTATTATATTGTATAATATAATATTGTATATATAACTAAATATTTTTTTTAATATTTATAAACTAAATGCAACTATATAACAAATTTAGTTACATTAATATAACTATTTTAATTAAATAGCACGCATCTGAATACCTCTTAATCA
>CM076081.1:36504442-36514442 GCA_038088235.1 Zacco platypus | reverse complement strand
CTAGCGAAAACTATAGCGAAAACTATAGCGAAAACTATAACGATAACTAATGAAAACTACAACCATAGCGATAACAATAACTAAAGAAAAATATAGCTATAACTATAGCGATAACTAAATCAATTACTATAAAAATAACTAATGAAAACTATAGCTATAACTATAGCAATAACTATACGAAAACTATAGCTACAACTATAGTGATAACTATAACGATAACTAATGAAAACTATAACTATAGCGATAACTATAACAATAACTAATGAAAACTATAACTATAGCGATAACTATAACTTACAAAAAATATAGCTATAACTAGCGATAACTATAGCGAAAACTATAGCGAAAACTATAACGATAACTAATGAAAACTACAACCATAGCGATAACAATAACTAAAGAAAAATATAGCTATAACTATAGCGATAACTAAATCAATTACTATAAAAATAACTAATGAAAACTATAGCTATAACTATAGCGATAACTATACGAAAACTATAGCTACAACTATAGTGATAACTATAACAATAACTAATGAAAACTATAACTATAGCGATAACTATAACAATAACTAATGAAAACTATAACTATGGCGATAACTATAACTTACAAAAAATATAGCTATAACTAGCGAAAACTATAGCGAAAACTATAGCTATAACTATAGCGATAACTATAACGATAACTTACAAAAAATATAGCTATAACTAGCGAAAACTATAGCGAAAACTATAGCGAAAACTATAACGATAACTAATGAAAACTACAACCATAGCGATAACGATAACTAAAGAAAAATATAGCTATAACTATAGCAATAAATAAATCAATTACTATAAAAATAACTAATGAAAACTATAGCTATAACTATAGCGATAACTATACGAAAACTATAGCTACAACTATAGCGATAACTATAACAATAACTAATGAAAACTATAACTATAGCGATAACGATAACTAAAGAAAAATATAGCTATAACTATAGCGATAAGCATAGTGATAAATGTAACAACTAAAATAATAAGTGTTATGGTAACTATAACAATAACGACACCAGTGGAAGATATTGTTCTGTTTATTTTAAGCTCGCTGCAGTTTTGTCGTCTGTCGCTTTAAACACTCAAGCTCGTTAAAGCAGGATGGATTTTGATTGGCTGTCATTGTTTTTATCGTTCATCAGCTGGAAAAAATTGCTCTGACAGTGATTCCAACAATATTGTTCCTCTGAGTCTTTATCGTAATAGCTGTAATGTGAACGCTGCTACTCTCAGAATCACAACGATTATTAAAACTTTAGCGTTTTAGTTACGTGAACAGACCTTAATAAGAGAATTCATTTAGTATTTATTCGATGTGTGTGTGTGTGTGTGTGTGTGTTCAGGTCTCTGAGGTCTCTGAACGTTGAAGGGAATCAGTTAGTGGCTCTTCCCGCCGGTCTGCTGCGCGTGTCCGTGTCGGAGCTCAGGCTGTCTGGGAATTACACACACGCGTTACTGTGGAGCGAGAACAGCTGCAACTCTCCTCAGACGCTGCTGCACACGGCTGCGCACACACTCGCACGCGCAGAGCAGCGCTGCACGCGCCTGCCGCCCGTCGCGCAGCTCGTCCTGCGCAGGTAAAACACCCGGAACACGACACTGACCTTCCCTCCCTGCAAACCCTGACAGTGAAGTTCATTTTAATTCACTGCAGGCTTATTATTATTATTAATTTTTTTTTATCATTTTTTAAAATAAAATTAATAAGCTGCTTCATATGGATGTTTGTTTCCGCCATGGAATAAAATAATACAAATTCTGACTTTATTTATCACATTTATCTCATATTTCTGACTTTATTTATCACATTTATCTCATAATTCTGACTTTATTTCTCACATTTATCTCATAATTCTGACTTTATTTCTCACATTCATGAGTTTATATCTCATAATTCAGACTTTATTTCTCACATTCATGAGTTTATATCTCATAATTCTGACTTTATTTCTCACATTCATGAGTTTATATCTCATAATTCTGACTTTATTTCTCACATTCATGAGTTTATTTCTCACATTTATCTCATAATTCTGACTTTATTTCTCACATTCATGAGTTTATATCTCATAATTCTGACTTTATTTCTCACATTCATGAGTTTATATCTCATAATTCTGACTTTATTTCTCACATTCATGAGTTTATTTCTCACATTTATCTCATAATTCTGACTTTATTTCTCACATTCATGAGTTTATATTTCATAATTCTGACTTTATTTCTCACATTCATGAGTTTATATCTCATAATTCTGACTTTATTTCTCACATTTATCTCATAATTCTGACTTTATTTCTCACATTTATCTCATAATTCTGACTTTATTTCTCACATTCATGAGTTTATATCTCATAATTCTGACTTTATTTCTCACATTCATGAGTTTATATCTCATAATTCTGACTTTGTCTCACATTTATCTCATAATTCTGACTTTATTTCTCACATTCATGAGTTTATATCTCATAATTCTGACTTTATGTCTCACATTTATCTCATAATTCTGACTTTATTTCTCACATTCATGAGTTTATTTCTCACATTTATCTCATAATTCTGACTTTATTTCTCACATTCATGAGTTTATATCTCATAATTCTGACTTTATTTCTCACATTTATCTCATAATTCTGACTTTATGTCTCACATTTATCTCATAATTCTGACTTTATGTCTCACATTCATGAGTTTATATCTCATAATTCTGACTTTATTTCTCACATTCATGAGTTTATATCTCATAATTCTGACTTTATGTCTCACATTTATCTCATAATTCTGACTTTATTTCTCACATTCATGAGTTTATTTCTCACATTTATCTCATAATTCTGACTTTATTTCTCACATTCATGAGTTTATATCTCATAATTCTGACTTTATTTCTCACATTTATCTCATAATTCTGACTTTATTTCTCACATTTATCTCATAATTCTGACTTTATTTCTCACATTCATGAGTTTATTTCTCACATTTATCTCATAATTCTGACTTTATTTCTCACATTCATGAGTTTATATCTCATAATTCTGACTTTATTTCTCACATTTATCTCATAATTCTGACTTTATTTCTCACATTTATCTCATAATTCTGACTTTATTTCTCACATTTATCTCATAATTCTGACTTTATGTCTCACATTTATCTCATAATTCTGACTTTATTTCTCACATTCATGAGTTTATATCTCATAATTCTGACTTTATGTCTCACATTTATCTCATAATTCTGACTTTATTTCTCACATTCATGAGTTTATATCTATAATTCTGACTTTATGTCTCACATTTATCTCATAATTCTGACTTTATTTCTCACATTCATGAGTTTATATCTCATAATTCTGACTTTATGTCTCACATTTATCTCATAATTCTGACTTTATTTCTCACATTCATGAGTTTATATCTCATAATTCTGACTTTGTCTCACATTTATCTCATAATTCTGACTTTATTTCTCACATTCATGAGTTTATCTCATAATTCTGACTTTATTTCTCACATTCATGAGTTTATATCATAATTCTGACTTTATGTGGCAAACCGATGCAGAATTGAAACAGTTAAAAAACATCAAACTTTCAGACAGCTTTAAAAAAAAAAATCATTTTTTCAGACCAATTGAATCGATCACACTTTTCTCAGAATTGATATTGAGCATCTGCAGAAAGCTTTTTCTAATATAATGTTTTTCTAACTGAATATGTGACCAGAAAAATGACTAATCTAGTCTGACTTGTTGGAAGAAGGTTCGTCTAGTGAAGTAATAAACAGACAGTATAATGTGTGTGTGTGTGTGTGTGTGTGTGTGTGTGTGTTCTCAGAGCTGGTGTGTGTGACGCGTGTTCGGGACCAATGTTCGGCCCGGGTCTCAAGCTCATCCGTCCCGCTCACAGCGTGTTTGGTCTTCAGTTCGTCCCCGTCATGTTCTGCTGCTGTTCTCCTGCGTGTCTCCGCAGCTTCAGGAATCACAACATCAACGAACAACCGGCGAGTGTTTGATCAGCTGACACTGATGGAGGTGCTGCAGCTTTACACTGCTCCAAAACACATTCACAGAACAATAAAAACATGCAGAAATCTTCTTCTTGAGGCCAAATATAATTCACTTTAATATTTTTGTAGTGCTTTATAGAATACATTGTGTGTGTGCCTTTGTGATTCTCTCTCTTTCTCTTCTATCAGTTTCTTAGGTCTGCCTACATGTGAAGGCTATTGGATCAGAAGCTGACAATCAGCATTAGCTGACGTGACGTCATTGGTTTTTGTTTTGTTCTTTTCTTTTATTTGGTGCCACTTGTGTCCTCCCCGGTTTATTATTTTTATCTTCATTTCTATTTATGTAAATATTGTATATATACTTTTCCTATGTTGTTATCCCATCATCTTTGTCATTATTATGATTCACTTGACTCAATAGCCTTGATTGTAAAATAAACCACGTGTTGGGCAGTTTTTGTGTAGCATGTTGTCTTTTGCCCCAGTCATCACCAAGATCACAATCACAATCTAAATGTTGCCTCTTCTAACCCTAGACTTAAAACTAGGAAGTCGTAACATTTAACGGGGGCTCGTACGGGATTGTTATGTGTGGTGATGATGATTTATATGACACTCCCTCGGACTAGAGAATAATATTCTTTAATTTCAGAACCGATTTAGGTTTCTTTTTCCATTTACTATAAAATTGATACAAAAATGTTTCATTTAAGAAGTAAAATACAATAAACCGTTCTTCACTAAATGAACACATGATTCATGTTTACTCATTTTCATTTATATTCACCAATAATACATAGTCATGAACTTTACCATCATAGAACAAAACATTTTAATATATGAAATTGACGCATGGATATTTCAGTGAACATTTATGAGTGATGATGTGAACGGAAATGTTCACTGAATCAGTCATGAATCAATTTCAGTGAATCAAACACTCTGATTCAGTAACGTCAGTAGTATTTTTTCTGACGTTTAAATAAGAGACGAAAAAGCACAACTGTTTTCAACACTGATAATCATAAATGTTTCTTGAGCATCAAATCAGCATATCAGAATGATTTCTGAAGAATCACGTGACGCTGAAGACTGAAAATCCTCAGGAATAAATTACAGTTGACTATACAGAAAACTGTGGAAGCCCGTTTCCGCCACTGAAAAAAAAGAAAAAAAAGATTTTTGTGACTTTTTATCTCAGAATTCTGGGATAAAAAGTCAGAATTCCGAGATATAAAGTCAGAATTCTGAGTTATAAAGTCAGAATTGTGAGATATAAAGTCAGAATTGTGAGATATAAAGTCAGAATTGTGAGATATAAAGTCAGAATTGTGAGTTATAAAGTCAGAATTGCGAGATATAAAGTCAGAATTCCGAGTTATAAAGTCAGAATTGTGAGATATAAAGTCAGAATTGCGAGTTATAAAGTCAGAATTCCGAGATATAAAGTCAGAATTCCGAGATATAAAGTCAGAATTGCGAGTTATAAAGTCAGAATTGTGAGATATAAAGTCAGAATTGCGAGAAATAAAGTCAGAATTGTGAGATATAAAGTCAGAATTGTGAGAAATAAAGTCAGAATTTTGACTTTTTTTCTCAGTAAAAAAAAAAATCTAGTTTCCTGTTACTGAGATTGACCTTCACTTGAGTATGGAAGCCTCGCCACTGAAAAAAAAAAAAAAAAAGATTATTGCGACTTTTTATCTCAGAATTCTGAGATAAAAAGTCGCAAAAATCTTCTTTCTTTTTTTTCAGTGGCGGAAACGGGCTTCCATAGAAAACAGCTGTTTTAAACAGTAATAATATTTCACAATTTTACTGTGTTTTTGATCAAATAAATGCAGCCTTGGACAGCAGAAGAGACTTCTTTCAAAAATATAAAAACAATCACAAATCTTTTGACCGGTAGTGTGTGTGAACATACAGAAGACTATTCGCTTTAAAAACATCCTTCCAATTACATGAACGAGGAACAAAAGAAAGAAAGAAAACCTCTTCATTCCACGGTGTTTTTCTGGGAATCATCATGTGCAGTGAAGGGCAGTTGAAACACACTCTCTTCAGTCTCTTCCTCCCGTGTTTCCGGTGTCGGTTCATCGGCGTGCGTCGGTTCGTCCTCGTCCTGTGTGATGATGAGGAGGTTCCTCATGGAGTCGGACACCTCCTCTCTCAGCTCGTCCTCCGACTCCTCAAAGTTCCTGATGGGAAGCAGACGTCAGTCACGGCTCTCTAACGTTTCGACTCTCTGTGTGTCTCACTTACGTGTCTTCATCATCCGATCGAGGCTCCAGACGGTCTTCATCCACCTCTTCCTCCAGCTCTTCCTCCGTCAGACGCGTCTCACCTGACGACATCAGCGTCTCTGAGTGAACGACACACACCCATTTCAACCTGTGATTCCTGTTGATTCTTCATGTGTGGTGAGATCAGTGTTCAGGTGATAAATATCAGCGTTCTCATGTTTTTTGTACTTTATCCAATGGTGTATAATTAATAAATTAATTAAAAATGTTAATGTTTAAGGTTTTAACCATCAGTGATGTTTCATTCCTGAATGATTCAGCATTTTTGAATGAATCGGGTGAGTGAATAATTCAACGACTCACTCATTAAAACACTCCCAATCTGCTTGTTATCCATCTTAAATAGTATTTGAGCTTGGAATAAGTGTCTCAAAGCAGATTACGTTGAAAAGAAAGCCAAAAGTCCCCAGATGGTCAGAATTGTGAGATATAAAGTCAGAATTGTGAGATATAAAGTCAGAATTGTGAGATAAAAAGTCAGAATTGTGAGATATAAAGTCAGAATTGTGAGATATAAAGTCAGAATTGTGAGATATAAAGTCAGAATTGTGAGATAAAAAGTCAGAATTGTGAGATATAAAGTCAGAATTGTGAGATATAAAGTCAGAATTGTGAGATATAAAGTCAGAATTGTGAGATATAAAGTCAGAATTCCGAGTTATAAAGTCAGAATTCCGAGATATAAAGTCAGAATTGTGAGATATAAAGTCAGAATTGTGAGATATAAAGTCAGAATTGTGAGATATAAAGTCAGAATTGTGAGATATAAAGTCAGAATTGTGAGATATAAAGTCAGAATTGTGAGATAAAAAGTCAGAATTGTGAGATATAAAGTCAGAATTCCGAGTTATAAAGTCAGAATTCCGAGATATAAAGTCAGAATTCCGAGATATAAAGTCAGAATTGTGAGATATAAAGTCAGAATTGTGAGATATAAAGTCAGAATTGTGAGATATAAAGTCAGAATTGTGAGATATAAAGTCAGAATTCCGAGATATAAAGTCAGAATTGTGAGATATAAAGTCAGAATTGTGAGATATAAAGTCAGAATTCCGAGTTATAAAGTCAGAATTGTGAGATATAAAGTCAGAATTGTGAGATAAAAAGTCAGAATTGTGAGATACAAAGTCAGAATTGTGAGATATAAAGTCAGAATTCCGAGATATAAAGTCAGAATTCCGAGATATAAAGTCAGAATTCCGAGATATAAAGTCAGAATTGTGAGATATAAAGTCAGAATTGTGAGATACAAAGTCAGAATTGTGAGATATAAAGTCAGAATTGTGAGATATAAAGTCAGAATTCCGAGTTATAAAGTCAGAATTCCGAGATATAAAGTCAGAATTGTGAGATATAAAGTCAGAATTGTGAGATATAAAGTCAGAATTGTGAGATTTAAAGTCAGAATTGTGTGATATAAAGTCAGAATTGTGAGATATAAAGTCAGAATTGTGAGATATAAAGTCAGAATTGTGAGATATAAAGTCAGAATTCCGAGTTATAAAGTCAACGACTCACTCATTAAAACACTCCCAATCTGCTTGTTTTCCATCTTAAATAGTATTTGAGCTTGGAATAAGTGTCTCAAAGCAGATTACGTCGAAAATGAAGCCAAAAGTCCCCAGATGGTCGACTATTTTTGGTATTTTTTAAGCGTGGACTTGTGCAAACTCTAATGGCGTCATATATTTTTATTAGAAATATAGTGTTTGTAGAATTGCCTCGAACCAATTTAAGTGATGCACCTGCTCTTTTGATATTGTGTTTTAAAAATAAATCAGTTGGCAGGCCGTTAAAAAGAAGTCACGATGGTTAAGAAATAACTGGGAAAGGGAATTGGCCTGGAATTAAAAGAAAAAAAAAACCCATATGCAAACTAAACAGTAAGAAAAACGATCAAAAACGAGAGCTATGATTGAGATTGACGGCATCTCGGCTGGTTATTGCGACTTTTTATCTCACAATTCTGACTTTTTCCTCGCAATTTCCTTTTTAAATTTTGAACTCAAAATGTAAATGTATTCATGGCTTCTGTGTCATTTCTGCAGTTCATGGATGGATTTTGTTGATAATGATTTGATTTGATTGGTAACAGCTCTATAGCGTCTTATGATCATTTATTAAATTGATTTAATACATTAAAGATGACATGTTGCCGCCTCTTTTGAGCACAAATCTGAACTAAATGCTTGTAATTCATGAATGCTCTTGACTAAAGAGCTAAAGTTGGTCTCTTTTTAAAAGAAGACTCAGCGGATCATTGCAGAAGTGAAAGAACAAGTTATAGAAGTTTAAGTTTACGGTAAAGAAAATGCACTTGCGTAAAAGGGTTTAAAGTACTGTTTTCATGGGAAAGATGAATGGAGATTTAATGACAGTCAACAGGTTGATATAACATTTGTCCATATAAAGGTATGAAATGCAGCTGGAAATCAATTTAACGGGGCAAATGTCGCCCTTTAATGGAAACTGTTATGAATCTGTTCTGTTGTCCTCCATCCACCTGCCACTAGATGTCGCCCTCCCATTTCAAGAACTCCATCATTCACACTACATCTCCCATAAGCCCCTCATGTTAATTACTGTCCAGCTGCAAACAATCTAGTTCACTATTTAAGTCTGTTCAGTTGCCCTGGTTATTTGCGAAGTCTTGTTAATCCTGTAACATTTCTGAGCGTTTTCGGATCCTGCCTGTGTCATCGTCCTGTTGTTCATCTGCCTTTTGACCTTAGCCTGGATTATTTACTACGAGCTTGCCTTTCCCCTGTTGATCCTGTTTGCTGTTGAGTTGACCATTGCCTGTTTGACTACGTTTTGTAAATAAAGCTGCATTTGGATCAAATTCCTGTTACAGAAACGTTCATTTCTGTCACTGCTTAAACAAATATTTTTCAGTTTTTATCCCGGCTTTCCTGAATCCTGCAAGCGTCTTTCTTTTTGTTTTGTTTAAGTCATCTGAACATAATTCAAAATTAAACGGTTCTCTTAGCTTTTTTAATTAACTTTTGAAAACAAGAATGAACTCATTTTAGTATTTTTGATGCAGAATCTTTGAAAAAGATCACACTTTTCTCATCGTTGCCTGAATATATTCAGCTAAAATGATCATCAGAGGATTTTTACAGTGGTTTGACATTGAATATAGTGATTATTGATGAATAATAAAGATTTGTCATGGAAAAGTGATCCACAGCGATTATTATAAAAACACATTACTATAATTCAAAGTCTTACCCAAAAATGTCATCATTTCAAAGTCACATTCGGATAAAGAAAAACACTTTTTATTTTTAAACAACTGAGAAAAGTCAGTAAAAACAATTATTTTTCAAAACACATATGCAAACCTTTTTTTAAAATAAAGATCAGAATTTCATCTTACTTTCTGTCCAAATACCAAAATTGCATATTTTTGCAATTGATTTTGAATCTGTAAATAAAACGGAGGTGTTTTTTCCTCTATATTCACACTATATGATCTGATGAGCCATAAATCCCTGATGCATCAAATATCAAAACATATTTTTTATCGAAAGGTTCAATAAACCGTTGCATTAGTTTTAACTATTATTTCACACGTCAGGCTTTACGAGGTTAAAGGGACACAATTATAATCTCCGTTAAACTCATGATTGTTTAAAAA
>CM076081.1:36494442-36499442 GCA_038088235.1 Zacco platypus | reverse complement strand
TATATTTTGTTATTTTTTACTACCTTATGATGATAAAATGAGGTTTTCCACACTTATTTCAATACAGAAAAATATTTTGATGTGTGTGAAGTGCAAGAAATTAATATGCAGAAAGCACACACTTGCTAGGAAAAGTACATATTTTCATTATTCAGCTGCATTTAATTATTCAGTTATGATGTTCTAAGAAAAAAAAAATGTATTTATTGTATTTAAAAATGTACTATTTATTTTCAAATTTTGTCAAAACAAAACAGTTTTAAAAAATGGTTAAAAAACATTTTCATTCAATCATATCTTCAGATGTGTATTTTTTTGGAATATTTGACAAATGTTGATATTAAAAGTTCTGAATCGTTGTTGTTTTTCATAGTGTGATTTTTGAGGAATTGCATTGAATCATGAGGGTTAATTCAAAGGGAAAACTCATTTATTTTTCTGACTTCATTGGCAGACATTTCATTTTGTTTCTCCAGTAACACAAAAGTAGCGCAACGGATTACTTTAAAAAGTAATCTAACTAAGTAATCCAATTAAAAAGTAACTAAATAAAGTAACTAGTTACTTTTTTTAGAAAGTAAAGCTTGATTGTAACACAAAAGTAACTTTGACTTCACCTCTGACTCCTCGTCTTCCTCATCAGTCTTCATCTCTTTATCGCTCAGCTTGATCTCAAACATGATTCCTCTCTGAAAACACATGCGTCTGTCAGACGAGAGCGCGCGCGTCTGCTCATCATGCCCGTTTTCATGCGTGTTCGTACCTGCTGCTCTTTTCCACGTGTGCGAGCGTCTCCGTTCTTCTTCGGTAAGTCAGTTCCTCTGTCCTGAGAACATCATCACACATCCTCAGTTCATCACATGTGATTTTATTATCACAAATGTTCATGTTTTTTCTCCCGCCGGTCTGTATCAATGATCTCTGAGTTTATGAACTGATTTGAAAGAGGCTCAAATGTTGTTGAGTGGCAGTTTTGTGAGTAAAAAGGGTTTTGCCATTTCTGACCACAATAACTTTATTGAATGGAGATGTTTTCATTACTGATCAATGACCTGTTCTTCAACTGCTGATGGGAGAAACAACCGTGGATATATATATATATATATATAGTCAAACCAAAATGTATTCAGAAATCTTCAACATTTCACACATTATATCAGTTTGTTCGCTATAATTTTAAAAAAATGGTAATAAAATATGACAAGAACTGTGTCAGAAAACATTACTCTTGATAATGTCAGACAACACTAAAGCAAAACATGGTCAGGTCAAAGCGTCGGAATAATTTTTGATCCCAAATTTTTATCAGTAGTCCACTATATGAAGAATGTTTGGGTATAATATGACACAGTTTACTTCATTTTGCTATCCTCACTTACTTTAATGAACTAAAGTGTCCTGCACACACTAGTGAAAATATATCAAAAATATCTGAATAATTTTTGGTTTGACTGTATATAATATATTTATGTTAATATATATATATATATATATATAAATATATTTAAAAAATAAAAAAATCTATTTTTACTAATATATTTGTTAAAAAAATTATATATTAATAAAAATAGATCTTTTTATACATTAAAATATAAACATTAATTTTTAAAAAATATATTAACAAATACATGAATAAAATAGGTATTTTTAAAATCATATATATATTTATACATTTTATATATAATATATATTATACACACATAATTATATATATATATATAAAAATAAAAACATCTATTTTTACTAATATATTTATGTTAAAAAAATTATATATTAATAAAAATAGATCTTTTTATACATTAAATATATTAAAATATAAACATATTAATTTTTAAAAAATATATTAACAAATACATGAATAAAATAGGTATTTTTTAAATCATATATATATATATACACATTTTATATATAATATATATTATACACACATAATTATATATATATATAATAAAAATTGAAGTTTTTTTAAATTATACATAATTATATATAAATGTATACAATTTGTATATATATATATATATATATATATATATATATATATATATAATTGTTTTTTTTTACATATAAATATATTAATAAACTTATTTAATAAACTATTTTTTTCACGTACCTCAACCTCAGCTCTCATTCTCATCTCTCTGACATCATGATGATACTGCTCTCTGATTCGCTGGAGCTGCTTCAGATATTCCTGCAATACACACACACACACACACACACACACACACACACACACAGTGGCCTTCAGCACGCTGAGATATCATTATCAAACGATCATGAATTGGAGTGTGATGACAGTGACCTCCTGTCCCCGCAGTTTCCCTCTCTGAGATGGTCTGCTCCCATGATGCTCTTGTGCGTCGGATGGCTGACACCCTTCAGCGTCTGCTGTGGACGGTCTGATACCCTGAACACCAGAAATGATCAATGATTTCACACAGTCTGTGCTGTAGACAAACACACAACTTTCCAGCTCACAGAACAGTCAGTGACGGCCTTAGGTAGGTGGAACGTGTTGAAGTAACGTCCACATGGATGCAGGACTCAAGTTTCCCAGCAGAACATTGATCCAGAGCATCACACTGCCTTCTTCCCATAGTGCATCCTGGTGTCATGTGTTCCCCAGGTAAGAGACGCTCACGCTCCGTGGTCCAGTTCTGACGCTCACGTCCCACTGTCGGCTCTTCCGGCGGTGGACAGCGGTCATCATGGACACCTGACCGGTCTCGTCTGCAGCTCCAAACACAACAAACTGATGCTCTGTGTGTTCTGACACCTTTCCATCAGAACCAGCATGACCTTCTGGAGCAGTTTGAGCTCCAGGAGCTCGTCTGTTGGATCGGACCATCGATGGTCCTTACGCTTGGAGCACTTTTGAGAGATCCTGACCACTGCAGACCGGGAACACCCCACAAGAGCTGCAGTTCTGGAGATGTTCTGACCCAGTCGACAAGCATCACAATTCGGCTCTCGCTCAAATCCTTACGCTTCCTTACATTTCTAACATCAACTTTGAGGACAAAATGTCCACTTGCTGCCTAATATATCCACCACTAACAGAAGAGATCAGTGTTATTCACTACACCTGTCAGTGTCATAATGTTATGCCTGAATATATTATGCAAATGAGGCATTATCTAATTAAATATGCACTCATTTGCATACATTTCCAGAATAGGAATCTGAGCATATGTTGATTTTATCAACATATTAGAGTTAAAGGTTTTCCCAGAGGGGAATTTTTCAATACAAAACTCAGAAAATGCATGTTTTTAGGAGTAAAATGTTCTACAAATCAGGTGATTTATGAACAAACCTTCAGAATATGAATAAAACTGTAAAGTTTGGTGAATGTGAAGCTGCTGAAGTGGAGATTTCTGACTTTAAACTGAAACTTAAACCTACAGACGCAAATAGATAAAGTGCAATAAAGTACACGCGTACTTTTGGATGTTTTCTTCACACTAGTCTGAAAGAAGACCAAAACTGACCAGTGCATTAAAACACAACGGTTTGGTTCGTAGTGTCTGATAATCTGTTCGGTCACACTCACCAGTTGTTTCTGAGCTCTGAGTTTGTACTGATGAGCTTCACGTCTCCTCTGAAGATACTCGTCTCTCGCCGCCGCGACACTGAACACACACACACACACACACACACACCTGATCAATATGAACCATCCAGCTCTCCATCCTGATGGAAGTGTGTGGGACTTCATGATGAGATATTACTGGTGAAGGTGGTTGATGAATAAGAGCGATTGAGAATATGAAGAGTAAATTCGTTCTTTACAGTAAAGTCACTGATGAATCGATAAGTGCAGAAACACGAGCTCATAAGGCAAGCCGTTTTGACTTTTATTCATTCTCAGGATATGAACTTTCACTAGTTAAAATGTTAATTCTTGATATCAGGAATTATATTTCCACTAGTATAAACTATAATTGTTGATATCAAGAATTGTATTTTTACTAGTGAAATCTCGCCATAGGCTGCCATTCAAATTCAATTGTTGATATCAAGAATTCTTTTCTTACTAGTTGAAATTCCAGTTTCACAGATCAGGAATATAATTCTTACTAATAAAAATCATCATTTTTGATATCAATAATTACATTGTTACTAGTAAAAATCATCATTTTTGATATCAATAATTACTCTATTCTTGATATCAATTGAATTGCTACTAGTAAAAATGTTCATTTCTGATATCATGAATGGGATTGTTACTAGTAAGAAAGCCGTTTTAGATATCAGAAATGATATTGATATCAGGAATTCATTTTCAGATATCAGAAATGAATATTTTTACTAGTAGCAATTCAATTGATATCAAGAATAGACATTTGCACTAGTAACAATGTAATTGTTGATATCAAAAATGATGATTTTTACTAGTAACAATGTAATTACTGATATCAAAAATGATGATTTTTACTAGTAACAATGTAATTATTGATATCAAAAATTATCATTTTTACTAGTAAAAATGTAATTATTGATATCAAAAATGATGATTTTTACTAGTAAAAATGTAATTATTGATGTCAAAAATAATGATTTTTACTAGAACAATGTAATTATTGATATCAAAAATAATGATTTTTACTAGAACAATGTAATTATTGATATCAAAAATAATGATTTTTACTAGAACAATGTAATTATTGATGTCAAAAATAATGATTTTTACTAGTAACAATGTAATTATTGATATCAAAAATGATGATTTTTACTAGTAACAATGTAATTATTGATATCAAAAATGATGATTTTTTACTAGTAACAATGTAATTATTGATATCAAAAATAATGATTTTTACTAGTAACAATGTAATTATTGATATCAAAAATAATGATTTTTACTAGTAACAATGTAATTATTGATATCAAAAATGATGATTTTTACTAGTAACAATGTAATTATTGATATCAAAAATGATGATTTTTTACTAGTAACAATGTAATTATTGATATCAAAAATAATGATTTTTACTAGT
>CM076081.1:36476942-36489442 GCA_038088235.1 Zacco platypus | reverse complement strand
CACCATGAGCATATGATACTAGTATAGTGAGTGTTTTATAGTTTTGAATCAGTTTTTATTTGTATTCACAATATTCCTCATTTAAATAATTCATATGCAGAATAAAGGGGCGGGGCCTGGTTGAGTTAGTTAGTAATGTGTTGAAACTAGCGGTTATGGTAAGTGGCGGGACATTCTGACCAATCAGAGCACATTGTGCTTTTCAGAAGCACATTTTCATTTTTTAATTTTAGCTAAATTTTCATCATTTTTATTTTTGTTTTGTTTTTTTTTGTAAGATTTGTGTTTTTGTAATTTTATAGTTTTTAATGCATTTTTATTTCGGTTTTTGTTTTTTATTTTGATGTTTTCTTTTAATCTATTACATTTTTATGTGGTGTCCCTCAGGGCTCAGTTTTAGGAACCTTACTATTTTCCGTGTATATGCTTCCTCTGTGCTTAATCTTTCAGAGATATGAGCTTGTCTTATTATTTTTATGCCGATGACACCTCATTTTCTTTTCCAGTGTGCTTTTCAGAAGCACATTTTCATTTTTTCATTTTAATTTTAACTAAATTTTCATCATTTTTATTTTTGTTTTGTTTTTTAGTAAGATTTGTGTTTTTGTAATTTTATCATTTTTAATGCATTTTTATTTCAGTTTTTGTTTTTTATTTTGATGTTTTCTTTTAATCCATTACATTTTTATGTGGTGTCCCTCAGGGCTCAGTTTTAGGAACCTTACCATTTTCCGTGTATATGCTTCCTCTGTGCTTAATCTTTCAGAGATATGAGCTCGTCTTATTGTTTTTATGCCGATGACACCTCATTTTCTTTTCCAGTGTGCTTTTCAGAAGCAAATTTTAATTTTTTCCTTTTAATTTTAACTAAATTTTCATTATTTTTATTTTTGTTTTTTTAGTAAGATTTGTGTTTTGTGTAATTTTATAGTTTTTAATGCATTTTTATTTCAGTTTTTGTTTTTTATTTTGATGTTTTCTTTTAATCCATTACATTTTTATGTGGTGTCCCTCAGGGCTCAGTTTTAGGAACCTTACTATTTTCCGTGTATATGCTTCCTCTGTGCTTAATCTTTCAGAGATATGAGCTCGTCTTATTGTTTTTATGCCGATGAAACCTCATTTTCTTTTCCAGTGTGCTTTTCAGAAGCAAATTTTTTATTTTTTAATTTTAGCTAAATTTTCATCATTTTTATTTTATTTATTTTTTTTTTTAGTAAGATTTGTGTTTTTGTAATTTTATAGTTTTTAATGCATTTTTATTTCAGTTTTTGTTTTTTATTTTGATGTTTTCTTTTAATCTATTACATTTTTATGTGGTGTCCCTCAGGGCTCAGTTTTAGGAACCTTACTATTTTCCGTGTATATGCTTCCTCTGTGCTTAATCTTTCAGAGATATGAGCTCGTCTTATTGTTTTTATGCCGATGAAACCTCATTTTCTTTTCCAGTGTGCTTTTCAGAAGCAAATTTTCATTTTTTCATTTTAACTAAATTTTCATCATTTTTATTTATTTATTTTTTTTTAGTAAGATTTGTGTTTTTGTAATTTTATAGTTTTTAATGCATTTTTATTTCAGTTTTTGTTTTTTATTTTGATGTTTTCTTTTAATCTATTACATTTTTATGTGGTGTCCCTCAGGGCTCAGTTTTAGGAACCTTACCATTTTCCATGTATATGCTTCCTCTGTGCTTAATCTTTCAGAGATATGAGCTCGTCTTATTGTTTTTATGCCGATGACACCTCATTTTCTTTTCCAGTGTGCTTTTCAGAAGCAAATCTTCATTTTTTCATTTTAATTTTAACTAAATTTTCATCATTTTTATTTTTGTTTTTAGTAAGATTTGTGTTTTTGTAATTTTATAGTTTTTAATGCATTTTTATTTCAGTTTTTGTTTTTTATTTTGATGTTGTCTTTTAAACTATTAAATCTGTGGTGTCCCTCAGGGCTCAGTTTTAGGAACCTTACTATTTTCCGTGTATATGCTTCCTCGGGGCTTAATCTTTCAGAGATATGAGCTCGTCTTATTATTTTTATGCCGATGACACCTCATTTTCTTTTTTTTTGTCAGTGTCCTCTTTGCTCCAGGATGTATTTTTCACTTCGTGAGAACATGATGTGTGGCGTGAGAGCGCATTGGCTGGTCGGACATAGCAACAGCAACTAAAGGGGGCGGGTCTTTGAGAACAGTCAATTGATACGCTAAAACCGACGCCATCGTTACTGTTCGTATCAATGTGCTGAGGAAGAGCTGAAATTCAGATATGGTAACAGTTGTTTAGTTTCTGACGCGCTCGACCATCTGACCAATCAGAGCAGAGCAGGCTCTCAGAAAGGCGGGGTTTAGAGAGACCGGATCCTCTGTCGAACAGTTTCAGACACTGTCAGAAAAGAGCTGAAGCCGCAGTGTATATGAGAAAATGTTTTTGACCTTGTATGCATGTAAACTCTAAAACTAAATGAGGAACCTTTAAAACAGCACTTTAACGAGAGTTTAGAGGACATAAAAGGTGAGCAGCTCAGTGTAAAAGCTACAGAAGTCCACGAGAGATGATGCACTCACCGGATGTCTCAGTGTGCAGAGCTCATAGAGGACACATCCCAGAGACCAGATGTCCCTGCAGGACACATGAGTTCAGAATGACCACACACAGGAGTCAGGCGAGGAGCTGAAGTCACAGATGCTCTACGTACGTTTTGTTGTTGTAAGGTCTGTTCTCGCAGATCTCCGGAGACAGATAGTACGGCGTCCCGACGCAGGTTCTGGCGAGCTCCATGGTGCTGCCCGACACAAACAGCCAGACAAACATCACAGACATCAACACAAACTTTCAAAGAAATAAACACCATCAGACTCACTTGTTCAACATTCTTGCGATGCCAAAATCTCCCAGTTTGACTTTCAGTCCTCCTTGAGCGAGAAAGATGTTCTAGAGCGCAGAATCAAACACATGAGGCACGAGATACCGGATTCACGGACGACTTCAGATGTGTGTCTAACGGTACCTGAGATTTAATGTCCCTGTGCAGGACCTTCCTGTCGTGAACGTGCTTCAGGCCGAGACAGATCTGAACGAACCAGTCGACAATCTGAAACTCACACCAACACACTTATGCTCTAATTAAAATGCATAATTAATATATATAAACAGGGTTGGGGAGTAACGAAATACAAGTAACTTAGTTACGTATTTAAAATACACAATTTGAGTAACTGTATTTCATTACAGTTTCATTTTAAATGGGTGGTAATCAGATTACAGTTACATCTGAAAAGTGTTTTAGATTACCAAAGTGATTACTTTGAGTTTTAATGTCATTTAAACAGCGATTGGTGATTCTCTGACTCTGACCGTCTGAAAAAGAGGAGTTAAGATTCATCAACATTTTAATACTTTTAAGAGGATCATAAAAATGTTGTTATTTTTATTTAGTTCTGTCCTGAACAAGACAAAATGACTGAATTTATTAAAAAAATTGCCCAACTGTGAACTGAACTGTCCTGTCATGACCTGATGATCCACGACTGTTTTCATGTTTTGTGAGTCATTTTATAATTCACTCGTCACTGTGACTTTTTAGTTTTTTTCCCTCACAATTGTGAGTTTGTATTTCACAATTCTGACTTCTTTTTCTCAGAATTGCGAGATTTAAACTCACAATTGCAAGTTATAAAGTCAGAATTGGGAGAAATAAACTTGCAATACTGAATTTCTTGCAATTGTGAATTTAGTATGTGAGTTTATATCTCATAATTCTGACTTTTCTCAATATTGTGAGTTTATATCTCATAATTCTGACTTTTCTCAATATTGTGAGTTTATATCTCATAATTCTGACTTTTCTCAATATTGTGAGTTTATATCTCATAATTCTGACTTTTCTCAATATTGTGAGTTTATATCTCATAATTCTGACTTTTCTCAATATTGTGAGTTTATATCTCATAATTCTGACTTTTCTCAATATTGCGAGTTTATATCTCATAATTCTGACTTTTCTCAATATTGTGAGTTTATATCTCATAATTCTGACTTTTCTCAATATTGCGAGTTTATATCTCATAATTCTGACTTTTCTCAATATTGTGAGTTTATATCTCATAATTCTGACTTTTCTCAATATTGCGAGTTTATATCTCATAATTCTGACTTTTCTCAATATTGTGAGTTTATATCTCATAATTCTGACTTTTCTCAATATTGTGAGTTTATATCTCATAATTCTGACTTTTCTCAATATTGTGAGTTTATATCTCATAATTCTGACTTTTCTCAATATTGCGAGTTTATATCTCATAATTCTGACTTTTCTCAATATTGTGAGTTTATATCTCATAATTCTGACTTTTCTCAATATTGCGAGTTTATATCTCATAATTCTGACTTTTCTCAATATTGTGAGTTTATATCTCATAATTCTGACTTTTCTCAATATTGTGAGTTTATATCTCATAATTCTGACTTTTCTCAATATTGTGAGTTTATATCTCATAATTCTGACTTTATAACTCACAATTGCAACTTTATATCACACAATTCAGAAAGTCAGAATTGTGAGATAAAAACTCACAATGACCTTTTTTGTGTTTGTTTCACACTTATTAGTATTCCAAAGTATTCTAAAGTATTTAGATTAAGTTACTAAACTTGAGTAATGTAACGAAATACGTTACAAATGACTTTTTAAAGCATGTATTTTGTAATCTGTAGTGAAATACATTTTAAAAGTAACCAGCCCTGCCCTGTATATAACTACTATTTCTATTTCAAATAAATGCTGTTCTTCAAACTTTATTTAATGATTTATCCATTTAAGCTCATGTGCCTCGTTATCTTGAATCAGAACGTCTTCTCCTCCCTCTTGCAGCGACTCCTCTGATGATGAGGGCGGAGCAACCTGTCACTCACATGAGATCCACCAATAGCAAACCACAACCATCCAATCAGCTCCCCACAGACACAATCAAGCCCCGCCTACATTTGTTCTTGTTTGCGAAGCGTTTCACTCAAAATACGCCATAATAGTGAAGAAAAGACGATCACAACTTCACAATTTCATGCCGACTTGAAATAGTCTTTGAACACAAATCATGAAACTCGCCTAATTTTTAGGAAACTTTTCTCTCATCAGTAAATAACCCCATCATGAGCGCTGCGATGAGTGTTTGTGTGGGTCACCTGCTGCTCTGTGAAGGGTTTTCCTCTCTGCATCTTGATTCTGTTCATCAGATCGCCGGAATCACAGTATTCCATCAGGATGTAGAGGTTGTTCCTGTCTGGATAGTGCATATGAACACACAAGACATTAGTGTGTGTTAAAATCCAGCAGGAATATGAACTGTAATCTCCCAGCTAAAAAAAATAAATAACAATAAAATGTTTAACATTCCCATTAAGTAAAAAAATATATTTCTGAATGTTCAGAACGTTTAATTTTTAAATGTCCTGATAATTTATGTCATCCAAGATCTTCATGTCTTTCTTTCTTCAGTCGAAAAGGTTTTTGAGGAAAACACTCCAGGATTTTTCTCCATATAGTGACTTCAACAGGGTTCAACGGGTCCAAATGTCAGTTTCAGTGCAGCTTCAAAGACTCTACATGATCCCAGACGAGGAATAAGAGTCTCACTTTCTAAACAAAAATTGACATTATATACTTTTTAACCACAAATGCTCGTCTTGCACTGCTCTGTGATGTGCCACACATTATGTAATCACGTCGGAAAGGTCACCGATCAAGCGTTTACAAAGCCAACATGCAAACGCCCTTTAAAGCTAAAACAATGATGTCGGACGAATTGAAAGTTGGAGGAGAAAATGAGATTGAGTTTTACCGCGATACTTCCACCTACGTCACATGACCTTTCCAACGTGATTACGTAATGCGTGGCACATCAGTGCAAGACGAGCATTTGTGGTTTAAAAGTATATAACTTTTATTTTATTTTATAAAATATCCGACGGTTTCTCTAGATCAGACTCTTATTCCTCGTCTGGGATCATGTAGAGTCTTTGAAGCTGCACTGAAACTGACATTTGGACCCGTTGAACCCCATTCAAGTCCACTATATGGAGAAAAATCCTGGAACGTTTTCCTCTTCATTTCTTTTCGACTGAAGAAAGAAAAACAAACATCTTGGAAGTCATGAGGGCGAGTGAATTTTCAGGAAATTATAACTCTGAAGTGAACTAATGGTTGTTATATGAACGTTAAGGGAACATTCCATTTTAGAACTTTGCAAACATTATGTAACTTTTGAATGTTCTCTGAACGTTTGTAACAATGTTACACAGATTAAAACTTTTCAGGAAAAAAAAACCCTGAATTATGTTTTTCTGCAGATGTTTGAGAACATTATTAAAGACCGGATAACTTTGAACGGATGTTCCTGGAAGAACATTCCCTGTTAACTAATCGATATCACACACTATATGAAGTATAAATCAGGACAGGAGCAGAACACTCACCGTAAAATGATTTATAAAACGTCACAATGTTTGGATGTCTCATTTTGGACAGCAGAGTCACTTCCTTCCTGGAGGCGTCCTTATCCCGAGCGGACAACTGTGACGGAGACAGACAGACAGACGGTTTCTCGTGTTCCTAGATCCCATATCCTATAAATCCAGAGCTCATTCCACATGAACGGATCAGATTTTAAAACAGTCATTCTAGTTTTAAACGAAACATTATATACAGATTTCAAAAGTTTGAGCTTGTTTCTGCCGTCATTGCCGAACATTTTAATTCAGAATCAATCTCTTTGTATTTTTTAATTCAAAGTTAATTGACTTCTTGCGTCACATGCAGGGTAAGATGTGGGGAAATTGTCATGTCATCTGATTTCAGTTTCGAGGTTAATTAAACTTATTTTCGCAAATCTGAAAAATAGTGACACTGTATATACGAGTTTTTGTGTTAATGAGGAATTTGTGCACACATCCATGTTTATAAAAGTTTTTATTTTGGACATAAAAAAATAAAAAAATTAGTCCATCGGGGTAAGATGAGCCACAGAAGTTGCTCATTTTTAAATTGAATAATTGTTGTAATTAATGGGGTTATTATTCAGGATTTCCATGAATTAGACGCACATCTTTACTTTCACTAAAATGATTAAATTTGCATTCGTTAGCCATATCTGCGATTAAAATATGAGCAATATGCCTTTATAAGTGTAATAGAATAATTTTGAAGCAAATGAAAGTGAACTAGCAATTCATGAGTAGATCCACAATGTTCTTCTCCCATCCTACCCTACTGATATAATCCTTAATAATCGGATTCACTTTGAGTTTATTTGTATCTACAGCGCTTTTCACGATACATATTGTTTGTCTATTTTTAATACGCCTCTCACCCGCCTCAGGTTGATCTCTTTGATGACGTAGAGCAGCGGATCTTCTCCATGTCGGGGTTTGACCAGAAGCGCGCTCCCGAACGCGCCCTGACCGACCCGCCGGATCACCTCATAATGATCCATAATCCCTGAGGATGAGGATGAAGATCTTCGGCAGGTTCGGCAGGACTTCTGAATGTGAACGGCCCGTCACCATAGCAACACGTCAACAACAGCGTCACTCAATCCGTGTGGAAATGTTCTCACCAAAAGTTTTGCTCGACTCTTGTGTGATGAGGGACAGTTCATCAGTTCATCAGTTCATCAGTTCATCAGTTCATCAGTTCATACAAATGGATTTCGAGACAAAAATTAAACACAGTGAAGCATTCTGGGATTTCAAGCGCCATCGATTATTTATTCGCCTTTTTCTCACTGTGGAATTTTCTGACGAACTGTACACGGATTTAAACATTGATCTACTCTGCATTTATATATATATATATATTTGTGTGTAAATAATTTATATAGAGGAAATTATGGAAGCCCGTTTCCGGCCACTGAAAAAAAGGAAATGAAGATTATTCTGACTTTTTTACCCAGAATTGTGAGATATAAAGTCAGAATTGCGAGATATAAAGTCAGAATTGTGAGATATAAAGTCAGAATTGGGAGATATAAAGTCAGAATTGTGAGATATAAAGTCAGAATTGAGATATAAAGTCAGAATTGTGAGTTATAAAGTCAGAATTGGGAGATATAAAGTCAGAATTGTGAGATATAAAGTCAGAATTGAGATATAAAGTCAGAATTGTGAGTTATAAAGTCAGAATTGGGAGATATAAAGTCAGAATTGGGAGATATAAAGTCAGAATTGTGAGATATAAAGTCAGAATTGAGATATAAAGTCAGAATTGTGAGATATAAAGTCAGAATTGTGAGTTATAAAGTCAGAATTGTGAGATAAAAAGTCAGAATTGCGAGATATAAAGTCAGAATTGGGAGATATAAAGTCAGAATTGTGAGATATAAAGTCAGAATTGAGATATAAAGTCAGAATTGTGAGATATAAAGTCAGAATTGTGAGTTATAAAGTCAGAATTGGGAGATATAAAGTCAGAATTGTGAGATAAAAAGTCAGAATTGCGAGATATAAAGTCAGAATTGGGAGATATAAAGTCAGAATTGTGAGATATAAAGTCAGAATTGAGATATAAAGTCAGAATTGTGAGATATAAAGTCAGAATTGGGAGATATAAAGTCAGAATTGTGAGATATAAAGTCAGAATTGCGAGATATAAAGTCAGAATTGAGATATAAAGTCAGAATTGTGAGTTATAAAGTCAGAATTGCGAGATATAAAGTCAGAATTCCGAGATATAAAGTCAGAATTGCGAGATATAAAGTCAGAATTGAGAGTTATAAAGTCAGAATTGCGAGATATAAAGTCAGAATTGCGAGATATAAAGTCAGAATTCCGAGATATAAAGTCAGAATTGTGAGTTATAAAGTCAGAATTGCAAGATATAAAGTCAGAATTGCGAGAAATAAAGTCAGAATTGTGAGATATAAAGTCGCAATCTTTTTTTTTCAGTGGCGAAAACGGGCTTCCATAGGAAATACTCTCAATTATAAAAAAAAGAATTGTGAGATATTATATTAGTGTACAAGTTGTACTCAATCAGGGTCAAATTTAATGTATTTTCCAAGCTTTATTTTGGTCAAATAAAGGTTTGAAACATGAACGAGCCATAAGTGGAACTTTATTTATGACTACACTGTACGTTTTTCTTAATTAAAAAAAGAAATAATATAACCGAAGTTGAAATAATAATAATACAAGTTGTGAAAACAGCATTTGCTAGGCATATATTGTAAAATATATTTACTGTATAAAATATTGTACATAATTGAGCTAAATGATGAGTTTAGAGCTGATCTGCAGCAGAATTTGAGTCATGCTATTTGATGAAGTTCGCGATATATTCCTGTTTATTACTGCGAAGCTGCTTTGAAACATTTAAAACAGAAAACATAAAAACTGCATGGAGGCTCAAATTTCACAATTCTCTACCGATCTACGTCTACTGTACTCAAAGTCACCAAGAAATCATAACTAAATATTCTTATTTATTATGGAACATTGCAGTATTTCATATAAATGGAAATAGAAATTGATATCATGGTAACTTTATATTCACAATCGAGTTGTGTGAAGGACTTCGACCACTGTTGTCATTCCTGGTGACGACACCAGATGGCGCTGCACACTCACACTCATCCACTCACTGCTGTCCTGATGAGACCTGGGCTGTGTCCTAATCCACCCCTCATTCCCTACATTCCTCCACTATATACTCCAACTTAGGGTCGCCATTCAAAACTACCAAATATCCTTATATTATAATCATCACGTTATATTGAGGTGAATTACAGTATCGAGTGCACTTGACAACGTCCACTATGGTTTTGGACACCAAATGGCTCAGGTGTGAATCATCCTCACCACCGGAGACGGATGTTCTTCCCAACACACCTGTATATTTTATATGTCCCAACCGGTGGTCATAACATCATTAATCTGTTTTATGTCGCTTCCACGAGCCACAAACAACATTCTCCCGCTGAACGAGTTGTTTTCAGGCCCTCTGGTTCTATTGACTGGAATTTCAAATGATTTATCCCATGTCCTTGGATGCACATCCGCCCTGTTTACACTGGATGACCGCGGACAGGCATTAATACCAGATCAAGTCGGTCATCAGCTGATTGAAACACTGGAAAAGCACCTTCAGTTTACAGTGGCAGGATAAAAAGCATCTGCTAAATGAATCTGCTGACGGAAAGCTCTGAACACACTAGTGTTGGGATTAAAACTCAGTTCAATCATCACAACTCTCAGATGATGTTGAACATTGTCGTATCCATTACCGTGCTGATGTGTTTGGTAATTGGCTACGCTGCCGCTGAACGACTGCTGATTATCTCGCTACTGTCAATAAATATGCCGATACACTGATTTATACAAGACATTCTGCTGCTGCACAATAACCTGGGAGTAACGAAATACAAGTAACTTAGTGACGCATTTAAAATGCAACATTTGAGTCACTGTATTTCATTACAGTTACATTTTAAATGGGTGGTAATCAGATTACAGTTACATCTGAAAAGTGTTTTAGATTACCAAAGTGATTACTTTGAGTTTTAATGTCATTTAAACAGCGATTGGTGATTCTCTGACTCTGATAGTCTGAAAAAGAGTTAAGATTCATCAACATTTTAATACTTTTATTTTTATTTAGTTCTGTCCTGAACAAGACAAAATGACTGAATTTATTAAAAAAAACTTGTCCAACTGTGAACTGAACTGTCCTGTCATGACCTGATGATCCACGACTGTTTTCATGTTTTGTGAGTCATTTTATAATTCACTCGTCACTGCAACTTTTTCTCACTATTTGTTTTTTCCCTCGCAATTGTGAGTTTATATCTCATAATTCTGACTTTTCTCAATATTGCGAGTTTATATCTCATAATTCTGACTTTTCTCAATATTGCGAGTTTATATCTCATAATTCTGACTTTTCTCAATATTGTGAGTTTATATCTCATAATTCTGACTTTTCTCAATATTGCGAGTTTATATTTCATAATTCTGACTTTTCTCAATATTGTGAGTTTATATTTCATAATTCTGACTTTTCTCAATATTGTGAGTTTATATTTCATAATTCTGACTTTTATCAATATTGTCAGTTTATATTTCATAATTCTGACTTTTCTCAATATTGCGAGTTTATATTTCATAATTCTGACTTTTCTCAATATTGTGAGTTTATATCTCATAATTCTGACTTTTCTCAATATTGTGAGTTTATATCTCATAATTCTGACTTTTCTCAATATTGTGAGTTTATATCTCATAATTCTGACTTTATAACTCACAATTGCAACTTTATTTCACACAATTCTGAGGGAAAAAGTCAGAATTGTGAGATAAAAACTCGCAATGACCTTTTTTGTGTTTGTTCCACACTTATTAGTATTCCAAAGTATTCTAAAGTATTTAGATTAAGTTACTAAACTTGAGTAATGTAACGAAATACGTTACAAATTACTTTTTAAAGCATGTATTTTGTAATCTGTAGTGAAATACATTTTAAAAGTAACCAGCCCAGCCCTGACAATAGCATATATATAAATTATACCCGTGGAGGTTTTCAGAGGAGTGCGCTGCAAACCACTACAGTGAATGTTCACCATCCATTTAAATATTGAGCAGCAAGCTCAAGCTCATCGGCTGCAGATCCGACACGAACCAATCAGCTTGTGCCAAACAGTTCACATTGTGAATATCATCAGTTTGTGTTAAAGACCCATCAGCCTGTGCCATCTAGAGATTCTGGGCACGTGTGTTTTAACTTGCAGTGAGTTCTACAATACCTGGAGTTTTCCATCTGCTCAAACTACAATGAAATATTAGTGATTTAAATGTTGCTTAGAAGTATTTTTTTTACTCAGAATACATGCATCAAGTCTGAAATTATGGCATTAGACCGCAACAAATTTCTAATTCACCCTCAGACTCATCGGTCTGTGATTCTCTTTCATTCCAGTTTTGCGTATCATGGACGCGTTTCATATTTCGGAGACTCTCAGAAGTCATCATAGCTGGGCAAACTTCTACAGCGGTGAACGGTGAGATGACCGCAAACATCATTTTTGCTCGATGGCAAAGGAAAAAAAGAATTTTCCTCCCAAAGAGGAAAAAAAACTATTGATAGATTGATTACGTTGCTCTGAAGAAAAATGTTCGCCATCACTCCCTCATTAGTTCTTTGTATTTCAATGCAAGTTTAAAAATACACATTCATTTCTTGTTTTTTGAAACCTATCATTAGTGTGTGAAAAGGGCTGGTCAGTTTTTTCAGCCATGTTTTTGCATAACATGCTTTACGAAGCACAATTTCACTCAATGTTTTTATAGAAAAGTGCACCGGACGGTGGAACATTCCAGCATGCCACGAGGAAACCGGAGGCTTTCTGATAAAAACATCAATTACTGCTGAATAAACAGAAGCTCAAAGCCGAGAGAGATCGTGCCTTTATGAGGAGGCCTCGTCCTCGGCGTC
Organism: Zacco platypus; assembly: GCA_038088235.1. Classification (NCBI taxonomy): domain Eukaryota; kingdom Metazoa; phylum Chordata; class Actinopteri; order Cypriniformes; family Xenocyprididae; genus Zacco; species Zacco platypus. The sequence continues at coordinate 36,476,965 of CM076081.1, read as the reverse complement.
TCTGAGCTCTCCAGATGTTGATT
>CM076081.1:36411942-36471942 GCA_038088235.1 Zacco platypus | reverse complement strand
TTTGTTTTTTTGGCGCACAAAAAGTATTCTCGTCGCTTTATAATATTAAGGTTGAACCACTGTAGTCACATGACCTGTTTTAAATATGTTTTAGTATCAAAGTGTTCATTATCTGTCAATAGAGACTCACTGAACCATCAGATTTCATCAAAAATATCTTCATTTGTGTTCTGAAGATGAACGAAGGTGTAGAACGACACGAGGGAGAGGAATTAATGACTGAAATCTCATTTTTGGGTGAACGAACCCTTTAAAAGAATGATTGACTATAACATACTGCAGATGACCTGTAGATGCGAAAAAAAAAAACGTGTTTCCATTGGGCGTATTTTCAATTTACACAATTTTGAGGATAACGGGAACGCAGCTTATGACGTGGAAAGAACCCTGGAAAAGTAAAAAGGAAAAAGTTTGAATAATGTTCAACTTCCATTTTAACAAGAGAGTTCATTCACAACAGGATATAACGTCTCGGGTGACGTATTACATCTGCAGATGTAACTTCTGATTAAATGGTTACAACAGCAACATAATAACAACTCAAAAATACTGCATTGAAATGTGTCAACACTGAATCAAGAGCCATTCAAGAAGAGCCACAACAGGCTCAAAAAGACTCTCTTACTTTTACCGCTTTAATCCTACAATCAAATTAAACCACAAGACGCTTGTGAAGGGGAAGAAATCTAATTTGAGCATTTGAGGAGCCCTTCTACCCTCCTCTTTTAATTAGTTATTAAAGACGAGAGATGGAGAGACGCCACAGAGCGATCAGAGCAGCTCGCCGCGAGAAGCCATTCACGTTAATGGAGGACACATCAACTGGAAATGAGAATTATAGGAGCCGTGAAGGCCTTCTTTAAGATAGCCATAACCGTGAACAAAGCAGCACAGGAATTACTTTTTAATTACCAGCCCATATCTGTTCAATAATGGGATTGTTAGGAGCAGAGAGTGTCATTTCAATTAGCACCTTTATGCCTCGCAGGAAACGACACGAGGCTGAAGGTCACGACAATGAGCCGCATACGCTGAATTATAAGCCGTTCTGCTCGCTCATGTTCTCCAGACGTCCTTTGTGAAGACGCAATCTGAAGAAAGGACGAGTCTGACGCGATCAGCGCTGAGAATCAAGAGATCTGGGTAACTAATGTTAAAACTAGCACTATTTAAAATGACAGCATGAACGCTTCATTTTGAAGCAGCGTCAACATCAAACAAGCGGTCATCGTGACATCTGAAGCGTTCACTGAGCTGACGATCCGAGGATTAATTGACTATTAAAAAGAATAGCTGAACATCAGTTAAAAAGTTTGGACACATTAGCATTTTTAAGCTTACATATATTTGATACAGTAAAATTATACTTTAAAACAAAGCTGAATTTTCAGCATCATTGTCACATGATCCTTCCGAAATCATTCTGATATGATTTAATATCATTGTAGGAAACAGTTGCTGCTTAATGTTTTTTTGTAATATTTATGTATTTTCTAACAATATACACTAAAAAATTGGGGTCTGTAACTTTTTTCTTTCTTTCTTTGAAATAAATGAATACTTTTATTCAGCAAGGATGTGTATAATTGATAAAAAGCGATAGTTCAAGAGTTTTTAACTTTTTAATTATCAATAAATCCAGAAAAAAGCATCATATATATTAAAAAAAGTAAAAAAAACTGAAAAAAAATATCATATCAGAATGATTTCTGAAGGATCATGTGACACTGAAAATTCAGCTTTGATCACTGGATATAAATTACATTATAAAGTATATCAAAATAGAAAACCATTATTTTAAATTGTAATAATATTTCACAAAATTACAGCTTTTACTGTATTTTTAATCAAATAAATGCAGCCATGAAGAGAGTTTTTCAACAAACATTAAAAATAGTAACGTGTCCAAACTTTTGACAGGTCCTGTATATGAAATATGAAATGTGTTCTTTTGCAATGTTATTTTGTAATAACTTGATGAGAAATATACTAACGTTAACGTAAAAGAATTGTATCAGTTATTGTCATGATAGTGTAAGTTATGTTTTTGTAAACCTTCACAATAACAATATCCCATCAGTTAACTAACAATAAGCAACACAAATAAACGTATCAGTAAATGTTGAAATTAACGAACTAAGATATAGAAGTATTTTTCATAGTTAGTTCATGTTAACTAGTGGACCTTTGAAGTTCTTTTATAAGGTTGTTTCCAAATTATAATACAAAAATGATTAAAAAAAAAAGTGATTTCTCTGTGTCTGATAAATATTTAAATGGATTTTAGTGAAAATGAGTAAGTAAATCAATAAATAATTGACTTTGTTTTAAAGCTATCCATGAAACCAGCTGATGCATTATTTGATTTGACGGTAATATAACGCATTACATCTTTTCATAAATAATAGTAACCAAAGTTAAAATGCAGTATAATATTTGCAGATTCCTGAAATTGGTTATTTGTCATGTGTTTTAATGCATTATAAGCATTATAAACTGTGGTTACGATTATCATAAAATGCATTAAAAGTACTTTCATAATGCATTATATATAATGTAATAATACGAATCGCTGGAATTATTTCTCTTCCTCAGTGTGTCTGAGCAGAAACCATCATTGTCTGAATCTAGAGTGAAGAGGAAGAGGACGAACAGCCTTATGGGTCACCGCGGGGTCCGTACCTGAGCACTGCTGGGCGGGAATCTGTTGCGAGCCGCAGGGAGGCGAGGTGCGGTGGAACGGCATCTGCTCTGCTCCTGGAGGAGGCAAGAACCCCACGGAGGAGCTGCGGAGACAAACACAAGCAAACACGTTCACTCGCACTGCCAAAACCACGTCACCCACGCTCAGCTCCGATCGGTGCGACACCTGATCAGTGTACAGAGACGAGCTCGACACAGATCATCAGTATTCACAGCGCTGGATCGTCTCTAGCGGTTTAATAAGGACACGAGCCGCGTGACGCAGATGCGAGGAGCCGTTCGCCCATCTGTGAGCCGCTTCATATGAAGGATGTGCTGCGGCGAGATCGCTCTCCTCACGGGACTCGCCGCGTTATATTAAGACCAGCTGCATTTCTGGACTTATAAATCATCTTGAACGTGGCCTACTAAAGTCAAGGTCCCGAGAGACGACAAAAACGAGCAAGCGACCTCTTCCTTACAGCTCCGCACACCCATTTTACATCAGAAGGAAAGCCTTTTCATTTCTGGTTTCATCTCGGTTTGGAGCAGAAGATTAAATGAGTCCAAATATATTATTCTTCAGAAAATTCATCAATGGTATTATCCGAGCTATAGATTCATTATTCTGTTTTACACTGGCGAATCATCACAGCGTTTTGTGCTTTTATTGTAATTATGATAGTTTCTAAAATCTGATTAGCACAGATAAATATTTTATATATTTTTTTTACTCTCCAGCCCTGAAAGTCACTAACACGATTACAGCTTCCTATAAAAGTATTAGCTCACTTCAGAATAAAAATTTCATGATAATTCACTCGCCCTCATGTCATCCGAGATCTTCGTGTCTTTCTTTCTTCAGTCGAAAAGGTTTTTGAGGAAAACACTCCAGGATTTTTCTCCATATAGTGACTTCAACAGGGTTCAACGGGTCCAAATGTCAGTTTCAGTGCAGCTTCAAAGACTCTACATGATCCAGACGAGGAATAAGAGTCTGATCTAGAGAAACAGTCTCACATTTTAGAAAAAAAAACAAAAATGTATCTAATTTTTAACAACAAATGCTCGTCTTGCACTGCTCTGTGATGTGCCACACATTACGTAATCACGTCAGAAAGCTCACGTGAAAGTACCGCAGTAGGGCGAAAAACTCAATCTCATCTTCTCCTCAAATTTAAAAATCGTTGTTTTACCTTTTTTTGACTTTGCACGTTCCCTTTGTAGACACTGGATCGGTACTTCCTCCTACGTCACATGACCTTTCCAACGTGATTACGTAATGCGTGGTGCATCACAGATCAGTGCAAGACGAGCATTTGTGCTTAAAACGTATATAATTTTTATTTTTTTTATTAAATGTCCGATGGTTTCTCTAGATCAGACTCTTATTCCTCGTCTGGGATCATGTAGAGTCTTTGAAGCTGCACTGAAACTGACATTTGGACCCGTTGAACCCTGTTGAAGTCACTATATGGAGAAAAATCCTGGAGTGTTTTCCTCAAAAACCTTCATTTCTTTTTGACTGAAGAAAGAAAGACAAACATTTTGGATGACATGAGGGCGAGTGAATTATCAGGAATTTTTAATTATGAAGCGAACACGGACATTTAACGGACCTTCCCTGGGAATCGAACTCATGACCTCTGTGTTGCAAGTGCCATGATCTACTGTTTGAGCTACAGGAACGCAGACATTTTGTCTGGTTACAAACAAATATATATATATATATATATATATATATATATATATATATATATATATATATATATAAAATATAATAAAACGTAGGGCTGCATGATTTGGGGGAGAAAAAAATGCAGGTTGTTTGTGAGGCTGCACAATTTTGTGATTATATATCAATATGGCTATAAATTAACAATATTAAAGACAAAATTAATAAAAAATTTGGCTATTATTATTGCTGCTAAATAATAAAAAAATTACTTAAAAAAAGAAAAAAAACAATTGTAATGTGACATCGGAACCGGTAATAATCTTTTTTCCAGGCTTCTGATTGGCCAACCTCGCTTTAGCTGTTGGTCTGTCATGCTCGACAGCACGTTTTTTAAAAATAAAATAATAAATAAAAGTTATTATAAATACATTAATATTATTATATAAATATATATTTTAAAATATCATAGTAAAATGCAATGCTAATTTTTTTCTTTATATGAACTTTCAACATTTCCAAACCTAAAATCAGCAAACTTTTATTTTGGCGGGTCGCCAGGAAGTAATTATATGCACTGAAACCGGCAGATTTATTATGCATTCAGTTCAAATGGAAATCGTACACAATATTTTAGCCAGTCGATCTAAAACTGTGATTGTGCACGAACAGCACGAACGAGCGGTCCGAACGCATTTACCCAGCGCAAAAGCCACATCGCGTTTAATCTCGATTGATCCCGACTCTGTAGTTGCATCAATGCTTTCGGGAAAACAAATAAATTGTCCTTTTCATTTTGTAAATGAATACAGCCGTACCTGACGGCGTTCTGTTGGTGAGGAGGTACGATGCTGTAGTAGACCTGAATGCTGGACGCAGGCATGGGCGCGTGGCTGACGACGGGCTGCTGATACGTCTGCTGCGGCACAGCCGGGGCTCCTTGAGGCACAGACACCTGACACAGAAGACGTCTTACTGTACGTTCTCATCAACGCATTTCACACAGCTCCACAATCACGAATGGTGATGATGGAGTCAGTACACATTTCCCAGAATGCAGCATTCACCTGATAAGATGGCATTGACAGATACTGGACCATCATGCCTTGCATCTGACTTCCCATATTGCTGTGTTGGCTGCTGACCAGCGTCTGGTTCTGTGGCGGTTGGATGACGTTCTGGTAGTTCTGCTGCTGATTTGGCATCACAGTTTGGTAACCTGAAGGAACGTACAGAAACGACTGAAAATGTGACAATGCGAGCGTAAACGTGTAGAGAAATGGAACAAAAGTGGTAGAAACAACCTCTTACAAAACAAAACCATCTTTTCAATAAATAAAACAATCCGTATATGTTATGCAAATGATTATTTATTTATATGTATAGCACTTTTCAAGCATAAAATGCAGCTCAATGTTCTTTGCATGGTCAAATACAAACATAAAACAAAAACATTTACAATTTCGAATAATATTGATGTGAATATACTCAAAAGCATCTTTAAAAATATATGTTTTGACCTTTTAAAATTATGAATTTGAGGCTCGGTGACTAAAAGAAGCACCGCCGCATTGGTTTACTGTACAGTGCATAAGATCTTCAAGATCTTAAACTAAGAATTACGAACATATTTAGACCAAAAAACAGTAATAAATGAAGGTATTTGCCAAGTTACGCAGTATTTTATAACCTGTCGAACCGTCAACTGGTGTAGATCCATTAAATGTACACCATTTGGGTCTTTTCGTTTTGGGTAATTTCGAGTTGTTTCAACTTAAAAAGTAAGTGTTTATGCAGCCTTAAAATTAAGTTAAGACAACTCAACTTTCTACAACTTCAAATTTACTTAATTTTTGTTGTGTATCTCACAATTTTGACTTTTTCCCAGTTTATATCTCACAATTCTGAAGGGTAAAATCAAAACTGCGAGATTTAAACTTGATATTTTGCCATTTTTTTTTCAAAATTGAGATTTTATCCAAATACATATTATGACCATATTGAGAGATATAAACTCGCAATTGTGAGATAAAAATGTTTAATTATTTCATGCTGTACCTATAGAGCTTATACATTATGCTCCCTATGCGAATATTATATGTATTCAGTGGATCCGTTTTCCTGTGTTTTCCGAAACTGCAGTGACGTAACTGCTCACGTGTGACCTTTCCAACATGATTGCGTAATGCGTGGCAGAGCTAGTGCAAGATGAGCATTTGTGGGTAAAAAAAAAAAGTATATAATTATTTTTTTTTTTTTTTAGAAAATGAGCGATGGTTTCTCTAGATAAAACTCTCGTCTGGGATCATGTAGAGGCCGCCTTTGATTCAAAATCACTGTAGAGCGTTTGTGTTTCACTCTCATCTCTGAATTCAGATTCATGTCGTCATAAAGCTCGTCAATTAGAGCCGAGCGAGCTAATGATACCCTTACCATCTAAACGCTTTAAATCTCTGATGATCTCACCAAACCAGCAGCATTAAATTGCCTCTCATTATCGGCGTGCACGCGCTCCCCGAATGACAATAGCTTACATAATGGCTGCCCACGTTACACCTTTAAAAGCTTCTACGTGCAAGATGGTAATTTACACGAGCGGCGGCGTACGGCGAGCAGAAAACGGCCTATTATGAGGGAGGATAATTTGCATTGGTGTCAAGGTTATTGGGGGGAGCGTGTATCTCTGTGACGCTATCAAACACACTCTCCCTGCGGGGAGGAGGGCGTTTTCAATTTCTGCTGGCTTTCGGCCAAAGGGATGGCAATCAATTTAGCCCAGAAGTGGGACAAAAGAAACGGACGGCCCGCGGCGAGGAGATGGTGAACGTGCGATATTTTTAGCTCCATTCTCTCACCTCCACTTAGAAGCAGGGCATGATGGGAATATAATATTAAACACTCGGAGCTCTGGCTGAGCGAGCAGGTACAGAAGAGGAGAAAATGTTTTTTCACGCAATTCTGCTGCACACGGCGGTTTTTCGGTCTCAGATCTCAGGAACATCTGAAGGATTTCATTTCTAATCATTTTCACACGGCATTCAGTCCTCATCCTTTCTGATGCAAATAAAACCAGAAATAAACATTATTCACGGTTCTGTATTTTCATTAGAGATGAGCTGCAAATCTTGACTTTAAACCCGACAGGATTCGGTATTCATCTGACGCGTGTAAATCAGATTCACGTGCGCCTCATCCAATCAGAATCAGAGTCTCTCCGTTTTCAGACTTCATGAAGGATTCATTCGTTTGATACGAATCTGATTTGATACACATAGAAAATCAAGATGAAGCAGTTTTCGTTCAGTATATTATGAAACATTTTATCAATGAAATTAACATGAATTCTTACAAAATCATTCTAATATGCAGATTTGCTGCTGAAGAAACACTTGTGTTGCTTCATGTTTTTGTGGAAACCAAGATGCACTACCATTAAAAAGTAAAAAAACAACAAAAAAAGGGGGAAATTAATACTTTTATTCAGCAGTGATTCATTAAATTGATCAAAAGTGATAGTAAAAGACATTTATAATGTAAAAAAAAAAGATTTCTATTTTGAATAAATGCTGTTCTTTTGAACTTTCTATTCATCAAAAAATCCTGAAAATAAAAATATATCACCGTTTCCACAACTGTTTTCAACATTGATCATAATCATAAATGTTTCTTGAGCATCAAATCATCATATCAGAAGGATCATGTGACACTGAAGACTGAAGTAATGATGCTGAAAATTCAGCTTCTAATACAGGATATAAATTACATTTTACTTTATATTCAATAATAATATATATATAATAATAATATATAATATTTCACAATTTTTACAATATTTACTGTGTTTTTAAACAAATAAATGCAGCCTTGGTAAGCAGAAGAGACTTTTTTTTTTAACCATACATTTTTTATTGGTAGTGCAGACCATTAAATGACATTACTAGCAACTGACCCAAAAAAGGGAAACATGTTCAACATTTCATGCAAACAACACAGGATTTGAAGGCTTAATGTTGTGTGACGGTCAACCCCGATCACGTGACCTCGCAGAAGGAAGATTACAGACGACTCAAACGCAGCTTGATCCGATGTTCGAGGAGGAGTGAGGGGCTGGAAAAGAGACCGGTTCACTGTGAGAATCGTAGGGCGTCTCAGACAGTGCCTCGGCCCCGCATTCAGCCGCTCCGACAGAACTCACCGGCTCACAAAAACACCGCGAAGCTCCAGAACACACCGTCGAGTTTCCCCTCACGGTTCTCGAAAGGATCCATTCTCAGACATTCAAAGCATGAGGGATGTTTTGTTTTAAGCAGAAAGCTTTCCAATTCAATCCAGTAAAACATCTGTCGCCGCAGAATAGCGCTGAAGTGAACAATACGGCGAAAACAAAACTCTTTGTGTCTGTTCAAAGGGCAAAACGCCACGAGATCTCCTTCAACGATCTTTGTGTGTGTGTGCAACACAGAGACAGAGAGAGCGTAGACAAAGAAGAAACGCAACGAGGCGCCCAGTTATTAACCCAAACTAAAACGAACACGAGCTCAAAGAGATGGAGGGAAAACTGCGTCCTGTGAAGTGATGCAGTGACGGATGAGAGCGAGTGTTATTGTGCTGATAACAGTAAACACACACGATCCTGAGCTCGTTTTAAGATGCTTGCTTTCCGACTTTACTTTTCCTGATGTACTCACGGCAAAGTTCTTTTTCGTTCCTCGCCGAGTGGCAAAAAGACATCGGAAATATGCCGTTAACGAACATCCCGACGCCGTTCGCGCAGCCGAGAGCGACGTTTAGATGAATACGTAGATTCGCGCTTTCCTCTCAATAACAAAACGAACGGCAAAAATGACAACGGTGAGAAAGCAGCGGTTCAGAAAGCATGTGGATATGTTTGCACCAGCTCTCCAGTCAAGTAAAGTCACGTTTGTTTATATAACACTTCATACAATAAAGTGCCGCAGCTTTACAGTTTTAAATGTGAAAAACAGTCTCTTTCAATTAGAATTACTCTACTATAAAGCGACTCTCTAGTGCGTTCATGTTTTTACTCCTTGACGGATTGAACAGTAGAAATGAATCGTCAAAGAAGGCGGAGCCTCGGAGCCACACCTACCTATCGCATCATCGCCATGGACTAGCCGGAGCAAACGGACTCCTCAAACGAACTTTGCTTTGGCCTGATTTTGTTTGAATTGACGTCATACCAGTTCGTTCTTTGATTTTGCTCTAAGTATATCGGGGCTTTAGTGTGGCAGTAGGAGATTTCGGTTCTAGATTTACAAAAACTCCTTTTGCAAATCTTGTTCGGGAGAGATTTTTGCATGAACCAGATCACCATCATCGGGTCCATCTGAGATCACAAAGTAATCACTGAGACTAAAACCTAAATACAGAAGAACTGTGGAAATGTCCCAAAGATGCTTAGAAAAACTGACCTGCAAAATTAAGAGACGTTTAAATATTGTTGACAAAAATCGAGAATCCATCCAATCAGGAGTTTCGCACATAGGCAGAAATCATGGACCTACCCCGTCCCCATCTGAGAGTTAACCATGCCGTTTATGGTAAATAATATATGTTTAATACCATATCTTGTTGGATATAAAGTCACCCACTACAACTAACCCAGCAATAAGCCAATGTGTGAATTGATTGATATTGTAGATCTAGCGTTGTTTTATGGTTTTTTACCGATCAATGGGCTTGCTGCAGTTGAATATCTATAATATATCTATATATAAGAGTAAGAAACGTCCTCTATCCCAGGAAAAACCTAAAATACTATGCGGAGGAAGCAAGATAACTTAATAATATGACCGCGTGGTGAACCTAACTCATATTTAAACAACTATTGCTTTGTGATGTTGGCCAGAAAAACAGAAACAACATCATTTTTCAGTGCACTAAAATGCCACACACATCCATACAAACACCATTTTGCCAACCTAGGTGTACAGAACTTTCTTTTTTTAGTAAATTAAAAAAAATATTCTGGCTCTTCCAAGCTTTATAATGGGAGTGAGTGATTTTGAAGTCCAAAAAAGTGCATCCATTCATCATAAAAGTAATGGTCCATACGGCTCCAGCGGTTAATAAAGGCCTTGTGAAGCAAAGTGACGAGTTTTTGTACTTTGTAACTTTATGAATTAGAATCACTGGCTAGTTGGAATGCTTAGCGTGACCCTTTTTTGTTGTTATATTGAAATACTTTGTCCACAATAATGAAGTAGTGAACATCTGATATTCCGACAGCCAGGGAGAGTTTGGTTGGAGGAAATCGTTAAATTAATAAAAGGAGAGTAATATGTAAAGTGTTGGCTGAAAAAGCTCTTGTACACGTGTGTGTGTGTGTGTGTATGCGTGTAGTTACCGGTCGGCTGTGGGGGTGCAGGGGGCATCTGACTCTGATGGCCGCTGTACGGCACCGAGCCCACGGACCTGTACGGCTGTCCAGACACGGGGTACTGGCTGGGTGAACAGTAACACGGCTGCATCTGTGACGAGAGTGACATGATGTGAACTGCTGCGTCACACAAAAATGCCTCCACGTGACATCCCATCATCCCACACTTGCGGTCTACATGCACACTCGGGCCAAATACAGGAAATACGGCGTGCAAGGCAAGCGGTCAAATGCAAAACCGCAAGTGTGTGTATTGGGACAGAACACGTGCTGACATTTGTTGATCGGCTATGATGATTCACAGATTGTGTCTCGCACCTGCTGCTGGATGAAGCTCTGCTGCTGCTGCTGGTTCATGGTGGCCGTGTGCTGCGCAGGGAATGCGGATGTGGGCATATTCTGTCCTGGCGAGGACATCATGTATCCGGCCTGATGCGGCGGGGGAGGCGCAGGGGTCTGGAGCGACACGGGCGACGGGTAAACGGCTGCGTGAGCGTCACGGGTGTCTGCCGAGGCCTGCCGGACCATCATCATGTGACTGAACTGGGCGCTCAGATTATCCTGCTGACAGAAGGTTTTGGATCATAATTAATGAATTTTGCTACATTGACAGTTTTTGAATAAACATTGAACTGAATTATAAATGTACAGAGCCTCGCAAATGACATGCAGGGAAATAATAGGCTAAATTGTGCACTCAGTTTACTAATTCGTTCCCTCGATTTGCTAAAGCGCGCGTGGTTTACTAATTCGTTCTCTCGATTTGCTAAAGCGCGCATGGTTTACTAATTCGTTCTCTCGATTTGCTAAAGCACGTGCAGTTTACTAATTCGTTTCCTCGATTTGCTAAAGCACGCGCAGTTTACTAATTTGTTCCCTCGATTTGCTAAAGCGCGCGTGGTTTACTAATTCGTTCTCTCGATTTGCTAAAGCACGTGCAGTTTACTAATTCGTTTCCTCGATTTGCTAAAGCACGCGCAGTTTACTAATTCGTTCTCTCGATTTGCTAAAGCGCGCATGGTTTACTAATTCGTTCTCTCGATTTGCTAAAGCACGTGCAGTTTACTAATTCGTTTCCTCGATTTGCTAAAGCACGCGCAGTTTACTAATTTGTTCCCTCGATTTGCTAAAGCGCGCATGGTTTACTAATTTGTTCCCTCGATTTGCTAAAGCACGTGCAGTTTACTAATTCGTTTCCTCGATTTGCTAAAGCACGCGCAGTTTACTAATTTGTTCCCTCGATTTGCTAAAGCGCGCGTGGTTTACTAATTCGTTCCCTCGATTTGCTAAACCTCGCGTGGTTTACTAATTCGTTCCCTCGATTTGCTAAAGTGCGCGGTTTACTAATTCGTTCCCTCGATTTGCTAAACCTCGCGTGGTTTACTAATTTGTTCTCTCGATTTGATAAAAGCGCGCGTGGTTTACTAATTCGTTCTCTCGATTTGCTAAAGCGCGCAGTTTACTAATTCGTTCTCTCGATTTGCTAAAGCGCGCAGAGTTTACTAATTCGTTCTCTCGATTTGCTAAAGCGCGCAGAGTTTACTAATTCGTTCTCTCGATTTGCTAAAGCGCGCGGTTTACTAATTCGTTCCCTCGATTTGCTAAAGCGCGCGTGGTTTACTAATTCGTTCTCTCGATTTGCTAAAGCGCGCAGAGTTTACTAATTCGTTCTCTCGATTTGCTAAAGCGCGCAGAGTTTACTAATTCGTTCTCTCGATTTGCTAAAGCGCGCGGTTTACTAATTCGTTCCCTCGATTTGCTAAACCTCGCGTGGTTTACTAATTCGTTCTCTCGATTTGCTAAAGCGCGCGTGGTTTACTAATTCGTTCCCTCGATTTGCTAAACCTCGCGTGGTTTATTAATTCGTTCCCTCGATTTGCTAAAGCGCGCGGTTTACTAATTCGTTCCCTCGATTTGCTAAAGCGCGCGTGGTTTACTAATTCGTTCCCTCGATTTGCTAAAGCGCGCGTGGTTTACTAATTCGTTCTCTCGATTTGCTAAAGCGCGCATGGTTTACTAATTCGTTCCCTCGATTTGCTAAAGCGCGCGTGGTTTACTAATTCGTTCTCTCGATTTGCTAAAGCGCGCATGGTTTACTAATTCGTTCTCTCGATTTGCTAAAGCACGTGCAGTTTACTAATTCGTTTCCTCGATTTGCTAAAGCACGCGCAGTTTACTAATTTGTTCCCTCGATTTGCTAAAGCGCGCGTGGTTTACTAATTCGTTCCCTCGATTTGCTAAACCTCGCGTGGTTTACTAATTCGTTCCCTCGATTTGCTAAAGTGCGCGGTTTACTAATTCGTTCCCTCGATTTGCTAAACCTCGCGTGGTTTACTAATTTGTTCTCTCGATTTGATAAAAGCGCGCGTGGTTTACTAATTCGTTCTCTCGATTTGCTAAAGCGCGCAGTTTACTAATTCGTTCCCTCGATTTGCTAAAGCGCGTGGTTTACTAATTCGTTCCCTCGATTTGCTAAAGCGCGCAGTTTACTAATTCGTTCCCTCGATTTGCTAAAGCGCGCGTGGTTTACTAATTCGTTCCCTCGATTTGCTAAAGCGTGCGGTTTACTAATTCGTTCTCTCGATTTGCTAAAGCGCGTGGTTTACTAATTTGTTCCCTCGATTTGCTAAAGCGCGTGTGGTTTACTAATTCGTTCTCTCGATTTGCTAAAGCGTGCGCAGTTTACTAATTTGTTCTCTCGATTTGCTAAAGCGCGCGCGGTTTACTAATTCGTTCCCTCGATTTGCTAAAGCGCGCGCGGTTTACTAATTCGTTCTCTCGATTTGCTAAAGCGCGTGTGGTTTACTAATTCGTTCTCTCGATTTGCTAAAGCGCGTGGTTTACTAATTTGTTCCCTCGATTTGCTAAAGCGCGCGAGGTTTACTAATTCGTTCCCTCGATTTGCTAAAGCGCGCAGAGTTTACTAATTCGTTCCCTCAATTTGCTAAAGCGCGTGGTTTACTAATTCGTTCCCTCGATTTTTAAAGCGCGCGGTTTATTAATTCATTCCCTCGATTTATAAAAGTGGGCCCGATTTACTAATTCGTGTACGTGATTTACTAATTCGTTCACTCAATTTACTATTTTATTTCCTTGATTTGCTAAATCGTGTGCACGATTTACTCTTTTATTTTTCTTGCGTGTCGTGCGGGGCTCTGTAATAAGGATGCTTCACATGCCTGTTTATTATGATTAAAATCAGCATATGCCATATTTTACGACGATTACGGTATCTACGATTGTGAGCTTAATTGCATCAAAGATTTAACGCAATATTCCCTAAATCCCATTAAAATTGCATGTAAAGAGTCATTAATTTAGTTATTTTCCTGTGAATTACTGTGAAGCTGCTTCAAACAAGTGAGTTCAACTGTTGACATGTTACTAGCTAGACGACCAAAGCACTTCATCGCTAAAGTTTGTACAATAGTGTATAAAGAGTACGTAGATGAGATGACATGTTCCTGCTGTCTGTGTGAATGTGCTTTTTGTGCCCCATTAGAAAGAGACGAGACGCTTTTCTATTCATAGAATATTAATTCCAGCATCTGCTCCTCCATTAATTATTCAAAGCATCTCCCACTCTTTTAATTAGTCATTAAGGGATGTTTACTGGCAGAGGGAGGTCAAGAAAAAGAGGTTATGATGCGTGTCCGAGTGAGTCCTGATGGGTTTGAACACATTCCTTAAAATACTGAACCCTGCAGCTTTATTATGTGCTACTGATGACAGAGAAAAACGAAAGGGTTTCCCAAAAATGTATATATAACATGGGATTGTGGGATTGACAGCAGTGAAGAGCGAACAATTACGGAGTCAAGAAGTTGTGAAATGCACGACTATGCAAATGAGATGCACAAAGCGGTCATGAGTGGATCTCTTCAACATCAGCAGACATAACGAATGGCAGAGAGAGGAAGTGAAGAGAGAGAGAGAGAGAGAGAGAGAGAGAGAGAGAGCTGTAAGTACCACAGTGAACTGCTGGTTAGGAGACACTGTGAGGACCGGTGGGTAAGACACCGTGGAGTGCTGGACGGGCAGAGAGAACGGCTGGACAGACCAGAGAGGCTGAAGACACAGAACAGGAAGAGGAAATATACACACAGGAAGGAAATGGATTTAGTCCCAGATGTACAGGATGGAAAAGGTCACAGTATCTAGAGAGAACGTGTTAGTTTTGATAAACTCCACGATTGCAAATGGTTGATAAAGTTGGTCAATGACACTGACAAACACAGATTCAATTCCCAACTATAACACTCCTCAAAATAAAGGTTCTTTATTGGCATTGATGTTTCCCTGAAGAACCTTTAACATCCGGAGAACTTTCCCACTGCACAAAAGGTACTTAAAAGTGGAAAGAGGTTTAGAATATTTTAGATCATACTCATGTGAGGAACCCAATCCTTAAATTTATAAAAGGCATCTATTAATTATTATGTATAAAAATCCAATTTATACTGTGAAATATTACTTGGAAAATATATAGCTTTTTTTCCCCACAAATGTACTGGACTGTATATGAAGTTATGTTAACCTATTTTTAATTTAACTTTTATAACAATTTTATAATCTATTTTTATATTTTAATGATTTATTACTATAAATTATTTACATTAAATTTGTATTGTAATCTAATTTTTTATTCATTTTAATATTTTTTTTATTATTTATTTATTTAAATTGATTGATTTTAATATTTATTTGTACTTTTTACACTGTTTAAACACAACCTGTTTTTAATTTAATTTTTATAACAATTTTATAATCTATTTTTATATTTTAATGATTTATTACTATAAATTATTTACATTAAATTTGTATTGTAATCAAATTTTTTATTCATTTTAATATTTTTTTCATTATTTATTTATTTAAATGGATTGATTTTAATATTTATTTGTACTTTTTACACTGTTTAAACAAAACCGGTTTTTAATTTAATTTTTATAACAATTTTATAATCCATTTATTATTAATTAATTTATTTATTTATTTTTATTTTACATTATTTTAATGTATTTATTTGTTTTAATAATATTATTTATTTATGCTTTTTTTTTTTTTTACACCGTTTTTCTTTAAACGTTTCTGAAAACCTGCTTTAGATTATTAAAACGTTCTTCACACTAAGAAAATAAATGGTCCGTTTAATACCGGTTCACTGAAAGGTTCTTCGGGGAACCAAGAATGGTTCTACTATGGCATCGATGTGAAAAACCCTCTATGGAACCTTTATTTTAACATTTGCTCTTCATTTAGAACATTAAATGTGGCTCGTAGAAAATATAATCCATAAAATTAATGATTCATCAGGCTTCATATCAGGACGAACATCAAATATGTCCCATAATCCATCACATCTAACCTAACGACTGCCTCTGAACACCACTGGATTCATTTGTATGCGAGCAATACTAAACTCACCTGTGACATGACGTGATTGGTGGGCTGGTGCTGCTGGTGAGCGGCTGGAGGCGGAGCTACAGATGATTGACATCTGGAGGCCTGTGAGGTCACACTGGGGTTGTAGACTACAGCACTGCTGTCAGGGTTCAGGAAAGGCTGACCTGTGATCAGAGGATTGTAGATTTTTATTAGTACTAATTTGTTTGTTTGAATAATTATTGTAAGCATCAACACTGAACTGAATTGCCTTACAAATAAATTGACCATGCTAATGTCCAATACTGGCTCCTTTTTCCACACAGCACTAGTTGCAAATGAGTCTGAATATAAACCTGTAAATGATGACAAATGCAGCACATACGGCAGTGAGCTCCAGAACACAATCACACATCCCAGAGGCCTCGAGAGAAGTAAGAAATTTCCCATTTGCAAACTCCTTAAAAGAGGTCAATAAGCAATTACACACCGGTGCTGCCTGGTGTAAACGCATTAGCTCTGGCGATATAACGTGTCCTAGCAGCCGCATGCATATTTTAAGGTCTTCAACGAGACACAATGTTTTACACGTCCGTCTGGCCCCGGACACATCACAAATTGCTTCATTAGAAGTTTCCCAGCAGGACACTGTGGATGTGTTTGCGGACTGAAGTTGAAAGCGGCATTTACAACACGGTTTCTACACGATCGCTATGAAAAGGACCCTATTATTTCCATGCTTTCAGATTTAATAATTCTGTATTAAATCATAAATGTAGAATAAAACAACATTTCTGAATTCTCTGAAAATAAATAAATAGATTCATAGAGCCCTATTATTGTAATAAATACATAAGGTTGTTAAAGTTTTATGCATTCAATTGATAAGACGTGCTTTTTAATTATTAATGTTTAATTTAAACAATTAAAATAAAATCCATAAAAAATATAAACGGAAACTAAAACGCATTTCACAGGGCCCTACAAATGTAAACTGATGTTTAATGATTCAATACTTTTGTATTAAATCATAAACCAAATCACATCATTCACACAATGTCTGAAAAAAAAGAAATGATAATAATAATAATAATAATAATAATAATAATAATAGGTCCCTACTATCGTAAAAAATAAATAAATAAATAAATAATAATAATATTAATAATAATAATAATAATTATAGGGCCCTACTATTGTAAAAAATAAATAATAATAATAATAATTATAGGGCCCTACTATCGTAAAAATAAATAAATAAATAATAATATTAATAATAATTATAATAATTATAGGGCCCTACTATCGTAAAAATAAATAATAATAATAATAATAATAATAATAATAATAATAAGGCCCTACTATTGTAAAAATAAATAAATAAATAATAATAATAATAATAATAGGGCCCTACTATTGTAAAAAAATAAAATAAATAAAAATAATAATAATAATTACATTGACTATACATGCTTCTTGATTGTTAAAATTTAAACAATTAAAGTAAAATTAAAAATCCAGAAAAATTACAAATGGAAAGCATGGAATTTGGGAAAAAAAAAAGGATTTTAAGACAAAACAACATATTTGATAGGGCCCTAAAAATGTAATTTTTAACTTTATAAAAAATATAAAAAAATATTAAATTATATAATTAATTGAAATCGTGTAATGTATGTATGCTTTTTGATTGCTAAAAAAAATATTTTGAACCATTAAGAGTCCAGAAAAATTAAAATGCAAAAACTGAATTCAGAGCATCTTTTTAAGACTTTGACCTTTCAGAAGAAAATAAAATCCTCATTACGAGCCGTTATGAACAGAAAATAAAATCCCACCATCAGCGTTTATGAAACGACACACAGTTCAGATCAGAGGGTTAGTGGAGGATGTAAAGGCATGCATATCCAGAGAAGTCAGTTGCACAGCGTTTACCAACCTGTATGCGGGTTGACCAGGATACTTCCGGCTGGTATCCCTGCGGCTTCCAGGGGAAGCAAATAGTAGCTAGCGCTAGCCGTAGACGCTGGCGGCGGCTCATAGGAAACGGCACTACTAGCGCTGACAGCAGGGTAGGCCATCGACTGCGATAGAGCCGCGGCGGCAGAGGGAGGCTGGGATCGAGAGAGCGAACCCGTGGACGAACCTACGCTACTACAAGAGTCAGAACCTAGAGAGGGAGCAACGACATGAGCCTTAAGATAGCAGCGATGAGAGCGACCGCTCGTGAATTCACTGGGGATCGTGGCGCATATCGGCAAAGGTGACCGACGGAGCGCTGCAGCTATTAACACACTCCAGAATACGGAAGAGTAGAAAGCAAGGTCAGACGAATTTCAACAAGATGCTCAATTCAATTTCATTTCTAATTACCTCGGGGACCGAAGCAATGGAAGAAGAGAATAATTGTATTAGCTGAGAATGACATGTTAATTAATTTCTGATTAATGGCTCATTTAGCAATTTACTTGTTTCTTGTCTCTTCCCTCAAATATCAGATGTTTTTTTGTCCTATTTGAAATGAAAAGCAATAAACGTGTTCACGTGTCAAAGGTCGAACGGGACGGTTAAAGTTAAACACAGTTTGGTGAGAGAGTCTCTTCTGCATTTATGTGACCAACAATTTGAAATATTATTACAATTTAAAATAGCTGATCAAAGCATCATCTTCAGAGTCACATGATCTTTCAGAAATCATTCTGATATGATGATTTGCAGCTGGAGAAACATTTATGATTAATCATCAATATTGAAAACGGTTCATATTTTCATTTTTTCACGAATATAAAATTGAAAACAGCATCATTTATTTGAAACGGAATCTTTTGTAACATTATAAAATGTCTTTGCTGTGACTTTTGGTCAATTTAATGCATCCTTAACAAGTTCCATTTGTAAATATTAGTTCACATCAGAGTGAAGATTACTTCTAAATCATTGATTAATTTCAGGAAATCATTTCAACATTTACTAATACATTATTAAAATCGCAAGTTGTATCCGTGTTCATATTATTTCATGGACCTGAACAATTAACTGACATCAATAAATACTGTAACAAATGTATTTCTCATTGTTAATGGTAGTAAATGCATTAACGAAGAGGACCTTATGGTTAAGAAGAAGAAGAAATCAACCCGCCCCCAAACTTTTGAAAGGTAGTGTAAGAACGATCACCAATGAATTCAGAAGATTTGGACAGACAGTGTTAATAAAGGTGAATTTCAAAGCATGCAGTTGGAATAAAGCATGCTGATATGAGCAAGAATGGAGACTGAGAAGAAAAGAGCATGACATCAGAAGAAGAAGAAGAAGAAGAGCGTGTCGACAATCTCAGGGCTCGACACTAAGGTCGAGCCAGTGGTTCAGATTTTCACTTGCCCTGCCAAAACTTAAGTTTTCGAGGAAAACACTCCAGGATTTTTCTCCATATAGTGACTTCAACAGGGTTCAACGGGTCCAAATGTCAGTTTCAGTGCAGCTTCAAAGACTCTACATGATCCCAGACGAGGAATAAGAGTCTGATCTAGAGAAACCGTCGCACATTTTATAAACAAAAAAATTTAAATTATATACGTTTCACCCACAAATGCTCTGCACTGCGCCACGCATTACGTAATCACGTTGGAAAGGTCACGTGTGACGTTCTGATCCAGTGTCTACAAAGCGAACGAGATTAAATCAAACGTCCTTTACCGAAAAAGGTAACACTTTAACATTAGTTAACATGAACTGCACATACACAGCATTTATTAATCTTTGTTGATGTTAATTTACTAATACATTATTAAAATCTTGTTAACATTAGTTAATGCTCTGTGAACTAACATGAACTGTATTTTCATTAACTAACGATAACGAAGATTAGTAAATACAGTACAAATGTGTTGCTCATGGTTAGTTTGTGTTTGTTAATACATTAATTTATGTTTAACTACTGAACATTATTTTAATGTGTTGAGTGAATAACAACGTAATAATGTGTGGCGCATCAGTGCAAGATGAGCATTTGTGGTTTAAAAAGTATAGATTTTTAACTTTTTGTTTATAAAATGTGTGATGGTTTCTCTAGATCAGACTCTTATTCCTCGTCTGGGATCATGTAGAGTCTTTGAAGCTGCACTGAAACTGACATTTGGACCCGTTGAACCCTGTTGAAGTCACTATATGGAGAAAAATCCTGGAGTGTTTTCCTCAAAAACCTTCATTTCTTTTCAGCTGAAGAAAGAAAGACGAGTAAATTATCAGGAAAGTTTAATTCTGAACTGAACTAATCCTTTCAAAACTTTCAAGACAACGCAGCACTGGCCCGATCGGGACACTGGCAATTTCGTCCCGAGCGTTCCTTACGGTCAAGCCCTGAATCAACAAAATAAAACGAGTAATTGTCTTGTGGCGTCACTCACCTGTCTTTGAGAGGCGGCCCACACTCTTACTGCTGCTGGAGCTGTCGCCGCGGATCAGAACTGGGATGCCGCTGAAGCTGCTGGCTTTGGTCATGGCAGGCTTCAGGTTGCGGTTGGAGCTGTCTGAATCCGTGCTGCTCCACGGACGCGGCTCTGAATACTTGGCCTCGTTCTCGGAGCTGCTTTGGCGGCTGTTTGCCGACCGGCCGTCTTTCAGTCTGCGTGAGGACGTCAGACGGCTTTACAGAAGAACAGCTTCATTTCACTTGCATGTCATAAGAATATGATAAATATTACCTGAAGATCTGCCGTCTCTGCTGTATGTTGTTACACATCTCGTCCTCCTGAATCCTGGAAAACATGTCGCTTATTATTTAATCGACATGATTTATTATGGCAGAACAGGCAGCTTAATTTTTTTAAGTCAAGTCAGCTTTATTTGTGTAGCTTTATACAATACAGATTGTATTAAAACAGACTTAAAAATTCAGCTATAAGCAGCTCTACAAAAGACAAAATAGTCTCGTTGTTCAGTTCAATTTAGTTCAATGTTGATTGAA
This sequence comes from Zacco platypus, assembly GCA_038088235.1. Lineage (NCBI taxonomy): Eukaryota > Metazoa > Chordata > Actinopteri > Cypriniformes > Xenocyprididae > Zacco > Zacco platypus. The sequence continues at coordinate 36,450,834 of CM076081.1, read as the reverse complement.
CGCAATAATGTTGCAAAGTTCAGCAGTTACGGATTTAATTCAGCTGAGATATAAAGTCAGAATTGCGAGATATAAAGTCAGAATTGTGAGATATAAAGTCAGAATTGAGTTATAAAGTCAGAATTGCGAGTTATAAAGTCAGAATTGCGAGAAATAAAGTCAGAATTGAGTTATAAAGTCAGAATTGAGTTATAAAGTCAGAATTGCAAGTTATAAAGTCAGAATTGAGTTATAAAGTCAGAATTGCGAGTTATAAAGTCAGAATTGCGAGATATAAAGTCAGAATTGCGAGATATAAAGTCAGAATTGCGAGATATAAAGTCAGAATTGTGAGATATAAAGTCAGAATTGAGTTATAAAGTCAGAATTGAGTTATAAAGTCAGAATTGCGAGATATAAAGTCAGAATTGTGAGATATAAAGTCAGAATTGTGAGATATAAAGTCAGAATTGAGTTATAAAGTCAGAATTGCGAGATATAAAGTCAGAATTGCGAGATATAAAGTCAGAATTGTGAGTTATAAAGTCAGAATTGTGAGTTATAAAGTCAGAATTGCGAGATATAAAGTCAGAATTGCGAGATATAAAGTCAGAATTGTGAGATATAAAGTCAGAATTGAGTTATAAAGTCAGAATTGTGAGATATAAAGTCAGAATTGTGAGATATAAAGTCAGAATTGAGTTATAAAGTCAGAATTGAGTTATAAAGTCAGAATTGCGAGATATAAAGTCAGAATTGTGAGATATAAAGTCAGAATTGTGAGATATAAAGTCAGAATTGCGAGATATAAAGTCAGAATTGTGAGATATAAAGTCAGAATTGCGAGATATAAAGTCACAATTCTGACTTTTTTGCAACTGCGTGTTATTACGCAATTCTGACATTTTTCTGAGAATTGCGATATAAACGAGTTATAAAGTCAGAATTGCATGATATAAACTCGCAATTGTGAGAAAAGAGAATTGTGAGATAAAAAGTCGCAATTACTTTTTTTATTGTTTATTTCATGGCAGAAACAAGCCACTCATCTGATAGTGTCAGAGCAGTTAAATCACATATATTAAGTCTGATATCAAGTTAACGGTCATATCAAACACACTGTCTGGCACCAATTTACTCCCACAATGCGAGCACAATATGCATGACATTTAACAAAAACAAAAACTGTAGGGCTGGACTTGTTGTCTATTCCTCCAAAACTCATCTTCTAATAAACCTGGCATTGTGTATCACAAATGTTGTTGGCTCGTTAACAAATTGCTTTTGTTTCTGTTTTGTAAGTCGCTTTGGATAAAAGCAGAGCTAAACGCATAAAGGTTTGGATGCACTGATTGGCCGATACAAATCACCGATAATTCTGTATATTTGAAAGCCGATAACCGATATATTGGCCGATAAATCTAAATCCAGCCTGATTATAAAGACAAAAGTTTCACCATTAAAAGCATGTCCCAAACACACAATTATAATATTATGTAGATTATATGACAGACTTGTGCTGCACATGTTCCACTTAAGAGTATTTTCCTTCATATTTCAAGCAATTTAAAACCATAATGGCGGACAGTGCGCATCTGAAGTGTCTCAACTGAAGGAAATAATCCATTATTTATCAGCTTTAATATATCAGCCAGATGTTCTTATAACAATAACATTAAAAAATGAACATATATCGGCCGATATTCAGTTCAGTGCATGAAATGCGCATCATTTGGCACAAGCTTTAATCCAAAGAGACCGACTTGCATTTCAGTTCACGCATTCCCTGGGAATAGAGCACATGACCTTGGCGTTGCTAGCGTCATGCTCTACATGTGTTTTCCTCTAGTATTCAACAGTGCCCGTCTGCCTCACATGTCTCAAACACATCATGTCTTTCATCTCACCTTTGATCCAGCGGGAAGGTGTCTAAACCCTGCAAAAGAGATTCAAGGCTTTTAAAGCTGCATTTCAAAAGACCCAAAACATATGATCATGTAGCTGGTAATGTATCTCACATCAGCGAAGATCCTTTCCCGCGCTTTCTGGTATTCCTCCTCACGCTCCTCGATTGACTTGCTCCTCCTGTCATCTTTTAGTTTCATACGCATCTGAAACACAAAACGCTCTTTGAACTTTCCCTGCTGTACATGAAGTATTACATAACATTATAATATGCAACTTAACAGCCTGTTTGATGTTGGTGTCATTAGCAGCTCTCCACCTACCATGTTGTCGTCTTTGTCAACGCTGGAGTTGTCCCGTTTCAAGATGTAGCGCTTCTGGAAATCATCCGTCTTGTCGTCTTTGATGTGTTCGGAAAACTTCTGATCTGGTCTGCACGTGTCGGGGAACGGAGAGAGAAATCCAAATGAGACACGTTCCAGGAGAAGCGCGGCGTTTACGGCCGCTTTATAGACAATCCCATCTCAAATCCCTCATAATTACGTTTCTAGTCTAAAACTCATTTCAAAGGGATCAAATGCAAAAGGCGCCGCAAGTCGTTCAGCGCTCAAGGAACAGAGTGCGGTCACTCACATTCGTGTATTGCTGGTTTTGTTGATGATGACACATTTGCCGGTTTGGTCGACGTTGTGGTCTAAGCCGAAGTAAGCAGCGACTCGGTGCAGGAGCATTCGGTGATAGGAGGTCATGGGCGGAAACTTTCTCCTCTGACTCCTGGAACAGACAGAAACCACGTTAATAACTCGCCATTTAAACATTTGAATAAATTATTTGCGTTCAACTGATTAGACAGATTCGACTTTTGATTATTAAAATTAAAAGAGAATCCAAATATATTAAAATAGAAAAACCTGAATTTTTTTAATTAAAACGGAATTTGCATGTCATTTTTGTTTAACTTTTAATTAGGGGTGTCAAAATTGCCGCATGTTTAAAGCATTCGGTTAATTTTGCAGTTTAATTGCGTCAAAAATATTTAAGGCAGCATGTTTTTTCAGTCATAATTTGGCTAGGGGTACATTATACGATCACGCTTTAAACCATTCAAGCGCTCGTGTGCACAGAAAAACGCTCTCTTACGTGCTTGAACAAAAAAGTGCACAAAATATAACACCCAATGTGTCGAGAATCCTCATAAGAGCCTTAAATGAGTTAAATAACATCTTGCATGAACTTAAAGAGATGCGAGAACATGATATGCGCGTCATGGTCGGCAGCGGCAGCTCTTAAAGTGACAGTAGCCTAATAAACCAGTGATGCCTGTCATCAATGTTGTAAAGAACAACAGTAACAGAGAAAATTGTAGCTTTAATAAGGATTAATGTAGATTTCATTCATCATTTATAGTGACGATTTCTGTATATTTCCAATGTATTCCAATTATTCTTATTTCAGGTAGGAAGGCCACAGGTAAATATGACATTATAATGGATTTATGTGAAGATTGTTTTATGTTCACTTGAATTAAAAGTTTTTTTAAAGACTAATAAATGTTGGAATTGATCGCTTTTAGTTATACTGTGATGTTGAATGTCTATAATAAATAAAAAGAATATAATTCATAAAAACATGCCAAATATTTAAAATATACTTTTTTATTGTTAAATGTTAGTATTTAAAAAGTATGTTGAATAAATTGAAATAATGAAATAGTTAATTTAACAACAGTTCATTTTAAGTGATTAAAAAAAAATATCATTAATCGCACATTTTTCTGTCGTTTCTACATGAATTTGGAGAGTAACTGTGAATTTTTTTACGATATAAAAATATTAAAAACTCCAATGTGCAATTAATTATTCTTTTTTTAATCGTTTGACAGCACTACTTTTAATAAACTGTTGTAAAATTGCATATGTTTCCTTATTTCAATTTATTCAACATGCTTTATGAATACTAACATTTAACAATAAAAAAACCCAGAAAAATTAAAATAGAAAAAAATTATTTATTTCTCCCCCATAGAAAACCATTATAAAGAAAACGCTTAAAGTGGCTTAATCTACTAAGACGGTGATATTGAAGGACCAGATTCAGTACACAAATTATTAATAAAGCATACCATGTAGCAGAAAAGTGCAGAATAATTCACATTATGCATTTTCATCCCATATTTCATAAAGATAACACACAGCAGCCATGAAGAACTTCCTCGTTATCGCTGACAGAAATGTCATTTTTGTTGTTGTGAAATAAGTCTCCTTATTTTAATTGATTAGACATGCTTTTTGATGACTAAAATTTAATTTAAAATGAAAGAAAAAAAAGAATTTTGGAAAAAATAAAACCGATTTCATGGCCCTCAAGATGACATCATGAAGGACTTACTCGTTATTACTGATGAAGTCGAGGATGTCCTGTTCCAGCTTCAGCAGCATCATTCGGTCCCTGTCGACGAACGTCTACATTTAGCCATTCAATACATCATGATTCAAAGCAGAAAAACTAATATTACAATAATATAACCAGCACTTTCCACAACAGAGTACAAATAACAAATGTCATCCTTCAGAAAATGTGGAATGACCACCTCTGGAGGTCAAATGACAGTGACTCAGAGGTCAAAGGTGTCTGACCTGGGGTTGTTCTTCAGCGTGTTCACCAAGAACTCGTGCAGGTCGATGCCAGTGGAGTCCGTGTATTCCTGACTGGAATCTTCAAAACACGGGAGAACATGTTAATGACGTGTGAGTTTTTTCTTCAAAAATCTTATGGCGCAACACAACGCACCTCTGGACAGCATCTTGTGTGGCATTTTCTCCAGTTTCTCAAGCGTGTTGGCACTTTTGTCTTTATCATCCTCGTTGGCAGTAAGCGGCGATTCTTCTCTGTCAAACGTCTGGGAGAGTTTAATATGATCTCCATCCTGTGGGGTGAAGATAAACACAACACTAATGGAGCAGAACGAGAACGATAAGTCAATTTTTCACAACACTACACCGGTATCTCAATGAAAATAAAGACTAGCGTTTATGTAATCACAGTTCTTGCTAACTACCTCAATCATATTTTTAATAAAACCACCCATAATGCAACTGAGATTTGCATAAATTAAAAATAAGCGATGTCTTTTATGCAATTACTAATAATCAAACGGCAATACGGACACAAAAATTGTAATTATAATGTTTAATTAATGTTTCATTGTAAAATACTTCATTTTGATGTATTATTTATTTACAAACAAATAAATTACATTAATATTTAACTTTTCAAAGAGATAAATTAGTCAGCTGTGGTATCATAATAGGTATTTGACCCGACTGAACTCCCTGAAACGCTTTTTTTCAGGAGCGAGCACAATATTCCTCATTTAAATAATTAATATGCAAAATAAAGGGGCGGGGCCTGGTTGAGTTAGTTGTGGTAAGGGGAGGGACATTTTCCAAAAACACTCGAAGCGCTTGACCAATCGCAACACACTGATCCAGCCGACCAATCAGAGTACAGTGTGCATTTCAGAAGGAGGGGCTTCATAGAGACAGAGCGTTACTGACAGACTGGGAAGAGAGGAGCTGCAACAATGGAGAATATGAGGAAAATAAGAAACATTCAAGCAGGAAAACCTGCAATAGTAGAGCCCAAAAACAAGACTTAAAAAGACTTCAAGATAATAATAAAAAATAAGGGTCCCCTTTAAGTCCAAAAACACCCAAACTTCCACACTGAAAGCTAAAATGCTGCGACAAATCACAGCCAATCAGAACGTACAACAAGCAACCTATTAAAATCACTTAAAGTTTGTTTTAGTTTATCGATCGCTATAACGGCTATCATGAGGCTGTTTGTGTGTGCTTTTCACACACACACATACGTATTTATTATGCAGTTCAATTCACCCAAGTACTGTTTACCATAAATATAAAACAATATATCAGCCAAAAGCGATATGGTGGCCGATATATCGTTTTATATTTGCACTGAACTGAATATTTACATTTATGCAAGGATGCACGATATATCGGCCACCATATCGGTATCGGCTAATACAGAAGGTATTGATACACTCTAAGTGAGCAAACCTGCAAAATCGGCAAAGCATGTAGAAGTTATTTTTATCATAGGAACTCTTCAACTCTGAGTGATGGAATCTAAAACAAAAATCCAGAAAATCACATTGTATGATTTTTAAATAATAAATTTGCATTTTATTGCATGACATAAGTATTCGATCCCCTACCAACCAGTAAGAATTCCGGCTCTCACGGACCTGTTAGTTTTTCTTTAAGAAGCCCTCCTGTTCTCCACTCATTACCTGTATTAACTGCACCTGTTTGAACTCGTTACCTGTATAAAAGACACCTGTCCACACACTCAATCTAACAGACTCCAACCTCTCCACAATGGCCAAGACCAGAGAGCTGTGTAAGGACATCAGGGATAAAACTGTAGACCTGCACAAGGCTGGGATGGGCTGCAGGACAATAGGCAAGCAGCTTGGTGTGAGAAGGCAACAACTGTTGGCGCAACTATTAGAAAATGGTAGAAGTTCAAGATGACGTCAATCTCCCTCGGTCTGGGGCACGATCTCACCTCGTGGGGCATCAATGATCATGAGGAAGGTGAGGGATCAGCCCAGAACTACACGGCAGGACCTGGTCAATGACCTGAAGAGAGCTGGGACCACAGTCTCAAAGAAAACCATTAGCAACACACTACGCCGTCATGGATTAAAATCCTGCAGCGCACGCAAGGTCCCCCTGCTCAAGCCAGCGCATGTCCAGGCCCGTCTGACCATCTGGATGATCCAGAGGAGGAATGGGAGAAGGTCATGTGGTCTGATGAGACAAAAATAGAGCTTTTTGGTCTAAACTCCACTCGCCGTGTTTGGAGGAAGAAGAAGGATGAGTACAACCCCAAGATCACCATCCCAACCGTGAAGGATGGAGGTGGAAACATCATTCTTTGGGGATGCTTTTCAGCAAAGGGGACGGGATGACTGCACCGTATTGAGGGGAGGATGGATGGGGCCATGTATCGCCAGACCTCAGTAAGAGCACTGAAGATGGGTCGTGGCTGGGTCTTCCGGCATGACAACGACCCGAAACACATGGCCAGGGCAACTAAGGAGTGGCTCCATAAGAAGTATCTGAAGGTGCTGGAGTGGCCTAGCCAGTGTCCAGACCTGAACCCAATAGAAAATCTTTGGAGGGAGCTGAAAGTCCGTATAGCCCAGCGACAGCCCTGAAACCTGAAGGATCTGGAGAAGGTCTATATGGAGGAGTGGACCAAAATCCAGCAGTGTGAGCAAACCTGGTCAAGAACTACAGGAAACGTATGATCTCTATAATTGCAAACAAAGGTTTCTGTATCAAATATTAAGTTCTGCTTTTCTGATGTATCATATACTTATGTCATGCAATTTATTTACTTAAAAATCATACAATGTGATTTTCTGGATTTTTGTTTTAGATTCCGTCACTCACAGTTGAAGAGTACCTATGATAAAAATAACTTCTACATGCTTTGTAAGTGAGCAAACCTGCAAAATCGGCAGTGTATCAAATACTTGTTCTCCCCACTGCATATGTTCATTTTATGTTATCGTTATCGCCCCGATAAGAACATTTGGCTGATATATTAAAGCTGATAAATAATGGATTATTTCCTTCAGTTGAGACACTTCAGATGCGCACTGTCCGCCATTACGGTTCTGAATTTCTTGAAATATGATTGAAATCACTTCAAAGAAGGAAAATACTCTTAAGTGGAACATGTGCAGCACAAGTCTGTCATATAATCTACATAATATTATAATTGTGTGTTTGGGACATGCTTTTAATGGTGAAACTTTTGTGTGTATAATCAGGCTGGATTTAGATTTATCGACCAATATATCGGTTATCGGCTTTCAAATATAAAGAATTATCGGTTATTGGTATCGGCCAAAATGTTCACATCAGTGCATCCTTAAAATAAATAAGATATTAGTATCATGTAACTGAATTATCATTAGTCACAACACGGCAAAATGTACTATAGGATTGCAATATGACAAACAATCCTGTAAAATAGAATCGTCTGAAATCACTTCTTTGTCACATATGACTTATTAAAAAGAGGATGAGCAGCTGGATTGCAGTGACCCTAGAGGAGGTTTACCTGGTGGTCTTGAGGAAGTTGTGTGGTAATTGTGGAAGGAGAGGGTTCTTCACAAATGGCCAGGCTCCGAACTAACTTTAACTTTGCATTAGACTGGAGAAGAGTATGGGTGAAGGTTACACAGAGTCATTGACTTTCACAAGCAGAAGTGCATGAACGCATGGCAAAACTAACCCCTGAAAACAGGGATCAAATATATTTAAAAAAAAAAAATCCCATGCAAACATAACAAACATGGGTCATCGATTATGAAACAGCCTCATCAAACTGAATGCCAGCGTGTGATCCTCAAGAAAAAACTGATGGTCATGCAGAGAACTGAACCAAATCATGACGGCGGTACATGGCGACGTCACCGAACGATTCAGAACACACAAGCCGCCCATTCCAATGAACACTGGGACTGAACAAACACACGGTGACCGACAGCAAACAGTGAACCATCTGACGGATGGAAGCAGCAAACACACGTGCTCATGCCTCTGGACACGGTACCTTGGGTCTTTTAGTGCCTTGTCCGGGTATTTGCCGCTGTTTGGTGGGCAATGAGACAAAATGAAGCATGTGAATCTCACGCACATTAATGTTTCTAAATCACAAACTACAAAAAGCTCAGCTCGGCGTGAGATGCTACAGGGAAACGGCCACATTCATCCGATCCACTTACAAGAAAAACAATCCACTTTTCCTGTATCATGTGCAGGTGATCAGATGCATCAGTTGCTAATGATTAAACATCGCGCGAGTGAACCAGCTTTTCCTCAAAGATTGTGTTTCACTGAGGAAAAATAGACATCGTTTCTGAAATCAACCCCAGGAATATTACTTCGGCTTAAAACAAATATATATTCAACACTAAACCAGTCCTGCGATTTATGAAAACCTTTCACTCAAATATCTCGGACACCGATTAGATTAATAAAGGCGGGAGTGTCAATCAAAAGCCATCATTAGATTTGCTGCCATCTTCCCTTATTGGACACGAGAACAAAGAGTGCCACGCTCTTGAAACGTTCTTTCAGGATACCTTTGAGGTTTCTGCTAATATAATATAATGGAAATACGATCCCTAAGGATGAAAACCCATTACAGAATCACTCTGAACACACTAGAAAAAAGCATATATATATAATAAAATAAATATTAAAATTATATGGTAGACTAGGGAACACATTCACGATTAAGTAGTTGCTTAATAGCGTGTATATTACTAGAATATTTGTGTTTATTAGTACTTATAAAGCACATATTAATGCCTTATTCTACATCCTATAATCCACCCAATACCTAAACTTAACAACTACCTATTAATAAACAGCAATTAGCAGTTTATTGAGGGAAAACTCACGGTTAATAGTGAATATGGTTTTCCATGATCTAAGGTGTGACTAATTACACACACACATTTTTTACATTTTGTAATAGAAATGGCCAATTGTCTGTTTTTATATACAACAGTTTAAACACATTCACTTTTAATTGTATTAAACATGTAATAGTAAGTTATTTTTAAATGATGGCTATTAATATAATAATTATAATTAAAATATAATATATAATTATATAAAATACAATCTATATATATATATATATATATATATATATATATTAAAAGTTTTATATAATGTATATTAAATTAAGTATAACGTAAATATAAATATTATATATCTATTATATATTAAATAAAAAATTTAATGTAAAATGTAATATCTAAACTTGTGTATGTATATATATATATACATACTATATATAGTTTATTTTTATTTGGTAAATAAAGCTAAAATGCTGTGATATATATATATACACACACACTATATGTTAAATTATCTATCATTTAAATATAAATATTGTATTTTTTAATATTATACAATATAAAAACTTAAGTATATAATGTAACTATAGATATATTTATTATATATTAAATAAATATTCATATTTAAATGAGATAATTTTATATCTATATATCTCATACTTCATACTGCAATAGCAATGATTTAAATTTAAAAATCACACACACACACACATATATAAATTAAAAAGAATATACAATTTAATATATTAATTATATATATTTATTCTTATTATATATTAAAAAATATTTGAATTATATATACTTTTGATTTTATCATTTCTATACATCTATAGAGAGAGAGAGAGAGAAAGAGAGAGAGAGAGAGAGAGAGAGAGAAAGAAAGAGAAAGAGAGAGAGAGAGAGAGAGAGAGAGAGAGAGAGAGAGAGAGAGAGAGAGGTGTCTTTTGTCCCAGTTGTTCTCTCAGCCTCAACAGACAGAAGTGGCCGATTGTTAATAAGCACAGGGTGTCTTTACTGAATAATGACGGATGGTTATTCAGCTTTAATTGGCTATTGAACATAATGTATTCCCCGAGAGGCTGAATCTGGCATAAGGCCACACAGAGCCTCAATGACAACTGATGCTGGAAGGATCCATATAACGTGTCCGTCTGCGCTCACTGTAAAACACAGGTAGAGCTGCACTGCGAGCCGGAGCTGCCAAGATCGGCAAAAGAGCCAGATGGCCATAAAGACCCTCGCTGCGTCCCTTCGGGCAACATGCGGGACGTTCACGGCTGTTGACTCGGTCATCCGCTTTCTTTTTCACAAGCGTTTTTTCCGAGGATGGGAAAGGGAATTTGTGAAATTAAACGAAAAGAAAGAGGAAAATGTCAGCCTATCAGAGAGAAACACTTCTGTCAAATAAAGATGCAGTGCCGCAACCTTCACCGTCAGAAGACGGCTGAGAGTTTGTCCATGTCTGCCGCTTCTCATAACACAATTACCCGCCGATTGATCGCTCGACTCCTGTGGGCTTCTGTGGCCGCGCTAAACAGAACAATCGCTTCAGTCGTTTGTTTTGCTGACCCTTGCTCTCCGCATCAACAAAGGCACAATCCATTTTTTGAAGCAAAGAACGAACTATAATGATCGATATGTGCGAAGAACAATGCACTGCATTTCCAGTGTGCGGGTCATCACACCAAACAGCCTGTAGGGGGTTAACGATAAATTAAAAACCAATCAATATTTGTCTCGTTTTTGATTATGCGTGGCAGTACGTGACTGTGTAAAATGATAATATTGCTTGTCTTCATCTCATCCAAGTGTTCACAAACACCTTCTGATGAATCATAAATGACTGAGAGAAAACTTTCCTTCAGGCTGGGAAAATTTCAACTGAAATGAAGGAAAGCGAGACGCTTTTGTCCTGACATCACATTACCTGCGTCTCGGTTCTGTCGTCGCTGCAGTTTTCAAGCGGGTTTTGCGGCCGGCTCTGTGACGTGTTGAGGTCGTGGTCGGCTGCGCTCGAGGTGTTCTCGTCCAGAGCTCTCATAGTCTCACTGACAGAATCAGACATCCTCATCAGACACGGCTACTTGGAGCGTCTACCAAGAGCCTGGAACCTGAAACACATGCTTGAATTATTGTTTCATACACAAAAAAAAATAACGGTACATGTATTCGTGGACGTTCTGCACAGGTGATCCACACTCCAATCCAGAAGGGGGCGCACACGGTAATGCAATGCTGTTTGCTAACCGCGGAAGAACAACAAAGGATCTTTGAATAGATATGTTTGCGTGTAATCTCTCAACCGGAGTTATCAACGTCGATAAAACAGCTTGAGAATAATAATAATATCTCACGTAGCATTACATTTACCTCAGGCAAGTCATTCAGTGTCCACAGCATGTTAGTTCACTAGAGAAATGAAGCTTTTCACTAAATATATGCACTTATATATTCATTATATTTAGTGATGTCTTAATCATTTAATATGTTTAAATAATTTCGCCATGAAAACAAGTTGTAAATGATTTTATTTAAAAAAAAATGAATGAGTAATAATTTTATCATTCGATTTATGTGCAATTTTTATCTAAAATAAATTAGCAACTGAATTTAATAGTTTGGACTCGGTTGTAACCTTTAATATTATGGTTATGTTCAAAAAAGGGCTTCCTGTATATAATTTACAGCATTAGCTGAGACCGATTTTTTTATATTCATAAGAAAATTTTACTTATAATTAAATTTGTTTAAAGAGAGAGACACTATTTGTTCAATAAACCACTTTAATAAAAAAAAGGTCGCCCTGCTGTACCAAACCGTAACTTCAATACTGATGTACGTCGTGTTTGTGTACCGTTACACCCCCCAAAAAAAAAATCAATATATTGTTTCTAATATCATCTGTGGCTTATTTGTTTGCTTCTGAAGTGCTTCAAGGCTCAAAGTTGTGTTTTTTTCACAATTTAACTACAAACACGGCAGGCATGAGGCAAATCTGTCCTTAAAAAGCATGAATTTATATAAAACATGCATGATGTCCTCAATGACGTAGCCGAGTTCTCTAGAGAGCCGGTGTGCATGAGCGCTGTTACCCAAACCAATTAACCTCCAACAATTATGAGCCGAGTGTCTTGCACAAGAATCTGAAGAGCAAAATGAGTTAATGAGAATTACACCAATCTCAGACTTTCATTAACACGTTAGCACAGAGTGAGATTTCTAACACGCGTGACGGTCCAAATCCCCACCGAGATGCGGGGAGAGACGACACCTCATCCAGATGGTTGTGAAACCTGTGAATGCAGTCGGCGCCAGCGTCACTTGAAACCATCTACCTAAAGAGCGACTGAATCAAAACGACGATACTTTTTTAAATAAATACTTTTTTCTTTCGTCAAATCAACTGTAAGCGGTTCGGGTGACATCATTTCAGTTTTTGTTGATTAAACCAAATCACCTTCATTGTATTAACTCAAATTTTTAATTTCAACGAACTCAAAATCTTACTTTAAGTTAAACCAACAATTTCTTTTTTTCAGTAAAACTCAAAGACACATTTCAAGTCTGTCATGCAGTTCGTTTTCATTATTATTTTTCTTTTCCTTGTCGCAGAAGGACCGGCTGAAACATTAGTGTTTGACTGCAGTAATGAAACTGATCTTATGCAGGAATATTGCTTTTATTAGCATTGCTTGTGCAATACAGGCAGGTTTTTTTGTGTGTCTATTTTCATGGCAAGGAAAGGTTTTTAAAATCAATTTATCGCAAACTATATTTGGTTTAACTTCAATAAAAGCTTCTTTCAAAGAATAAAAAAGCGGTTCAACCCTCAACAATATAATAAAACTTTTCTTTTTTCGGCAAGGTTACCCGATGGCGGCCTGTTGACGTCGCCCTGGCGTGAAGACCGAACCCTCGTCCGTTTCAGTGGCGCTGTGGAGCGTGTTGTGGCATGAGTTGAGACGGCGGCCCATGTCCCCTTCACCAGCACCGCAGCCAGATCACAACGGCGCCGGCCGCCAACAAGGCGCTCATGTCCTTCAGGAACCTGCAAACACAGAAAAAAGATGAACATGAAACAACTTTAATTTGAGTCCAAACTTGCCCTGTAGACTGGCTTCCGAACAAGCACGGATCATTGAACAAGACCTTTGAAAATTTCACTGCGATGCACTTTGACCTTTGAGGCTGCGGAGGCCAGAGATGAAAGAGGAACGGAGGATGCAGCTAAACAAACGCTGAGCGGTGTCAACGAAGCGCATTTATCAGCCTAATGCGAGCGTGGCGGCCGCTGCTGCATTATTTAATAGGCTGATGGCCGTGGCTGATTGATATTCATGAGATCTGTAGCCTCAGGGTGTGTGTGTGTGTGTGTGTGTGTTGTCATCGCACACACACACGCTGACAATCAAGCCGCACAAGGTAGCTGTCAAATCACTGCAGCCGCATGTGGGAGCGACGGCGCGCAAACACCCTTCAAAATGAATTCTGCAAACTCCCATATTCCCTCTAATCGCAGCACTCGAACGCCTTTTGGGCCGTGATGCAGAGAGAAACAGCTTGCTCTCTTATCCGCACCGGACGCCAGCCTCGACAGGGGACAAAGAGGAGCGCCAGGATCTGGTGACACCATACGCTCGCACGGACACCTTCAAAACGAGGACAGAGAGCACAAACATGGAGTGAAATTGAGCCACAGAATGTGTCACAGCAAATATAAAACAGTTTAACGGATTAAAAGAAACACGACGTGCGTTTTTGATTCGTCATAAACCCGGATTTTTCCTCGAGGATGGAGTCCTGCGCTAACAGGCCCGTGTGCAGCAGACAGAAACGATGTTTGAATGAGACGTCTAGAGCCTCACGGCCGAGCGCGCCGGGAACTGCTGACAGGAGGATTGGGGGAAAATGAAACCGGAAACTATCAATCCGCGCACATCTAAATGAGACATAGGTGCTGCTGTCAGTCGAGCGGCACGCACGTATTGATTTTGTCAGCGTAGACAAATAAGCCGTTTGTTCTGCATGCCGTTTGTGAAACGAGACAAGCACCGCTGTCGGCGTCGCCGGTTTGTTCCAACGCAGACGGCTGCTGATATACGCCACGTCTCAAACCCTGAAAAACTGGGAAAGATCAATTCTAAAATACAAAAGGGTGTCGTAAAAAAATGAACAGCAAATTTACCACCACGGTTGTGATCATTTACATGCATTTTGCAGATTAGGGCTGGCAATTGACACACATTTTTGGATTGAATATTTTGGATTCATATATAAAAAGGAACTTTATCGAGGATATTTATTAGTCTATAATATTTAAGCTTAAAATGAACTCCAAACACAAGGAGTTACAGTTACAACACTACCTTTACATAAAGTTTTCCGAAATGTAAACATTTAAAGAGTGCCTGTCATAAAAACACACATTAAATATTTAATTTGGCGTATATATATATATTTAACAAAATGCTCTTCTCGTTTTTTTTTTAGCTTACTAATGTGTTTTTATGAGGACATCTTGTTGATAAGCCATTTTTGACGAATGATTGAGCGATTACATGATTTTCCTATACCTTTTGGCATTCATTCATGCTTATTTCACGCTGTAACTAGTTTTGAAGATGGACTAAGAGATGATCCGTTCACGTGCGGCGCACGCTGGCGCTTCGCTTGATCCGAGGCGCGCGCCGCGTGATCCGTCACCACACAAAAGAGCGCCAAAACAGTGTTTCTTCTTTGAGTTTCATTATAAGACTGAGAGACTTTGTTTCTCATCAAAAGGTAACGAAGCCCAAAGGTTAATGTGATTTAATGAATGAGAAGTGCGCTGAAATATTGTGTCCATTCATCAGCTGTAAACAGGCTAGCGTAATCAATTCTTGAATCGATATCGGAATTGATTAAAATCACAAAATCCATATTTTTTTCCTCAGCCCTATTTAGATGCTTTCATACAGGTCGTCAGGTGTAATCTACGCTCTTAATTATTACATATTAAATATAATAGGTATCCTTCATGAATTCATAACCGGGGTTACTTATTAATACAAGCCCCATCTGCGCAGCCGGCCATTATTTCAGTCAATTATGCTCAGATGATTGACAGCTGCTTAAAACACACTGTTTATTACTAAATACACAGAGACAAATTTCCCTCATTTATCATATTTTAACATATATTAACTCTACGACAAAGTGAGTTTAATTCTAATTTGAATTTTTAAAAAAAAATTCAAGTCTGTTTTATTTCTATAGCGCTTTATACAGCAATAATAAACCGTAAAATAATCAATAATTTCATCAAATATGAGAAATTCAGCAATAAAGCAGCTCTAAAAAAACACAATAGCATCATTTTTCCACGTCAGAAAAACAGAAAGTGACAATTGTACAAACCAAATGCATTAAATATGATTTCACAAACGCCAACGCTGAGAGAACGAGAGGCACTCGGATGCGGTTCATAAGACGCTGGCGTGATCAAACGCCTCCATCTGCTCTGTGAAACGCACGGAGCAAACCCAGACAAATAAAAAAAATCACACAAAAAAGCCAAACTTCACATTCACCATGATCAACCAGTCCCCACACAGATCAAGTGCACTTAACAGTCGACGGCGGCGCTCACACATTTAATAAATCGCACCGGCGCACGAACGTCCTCACCTCACCCGACACGCAACCAGCTCAGCACCACCAAACCGGACTCGGAGAACGTCTCCATCTCGATGCATCTCGAGCTCGGAGGAAACGTTTCAGCAGCACAATCACCCCAACGAGAGCCAGATTCATTTACACTCACAAAAAGAGAGGAACAATATTCACCCCGAAACAAACGCCCTGCCTTGAGCAAAGTTCTGACAACTAAACTCTAAAGTCCGTCTGCATCAAACACTCACCTGACTCATGTTCGCGGTCATTATTTCCATCGGTCAGAGGGTTAGTTTCCATAGTACCAGAGGCTGCATCGGCTCCCCAAAGTGCCTCCTCCTCCTCCTCATCCACCTCCTCCTCCTCTCTGTGGCTCAGTCTGCAGCGAGAGCTCCTCCGTCTGCGTCTAACTACCGGAGCCCATGGCTGAGACTCTCGCCCGAAGCCTCAGAGACAGCGGCAAATCAACGGCTGGCCAACGTGATGTCAGCAGCGCTCAGCCAGTCAGAGCGCTCGGCTGCGCTCGCGGCACGTCACTGGCTAAATTGAGCTCTTCATTAGCCAAACAGCCAAGCCCGAGGTGTCAGGGGGGGAGACGTGGGTGGTTTACCTTCACCCCCAACCCCAAAAATACACCCGGAGCACGTTGTTGGGAGGGTTGGTGGTCTACAGAGGCCGGGTCGCACGCCGGCTCGATTTCAAGAGGGTTTAATCAATAATTGTAGGGCGCTCTTCAATTGCCGCTCGCATGCGGACGGTCGTTACGATTAACGCCGTTCAATTAAATGGGCCACAAAATATTTTAAATGCACAAACGGGTGTCAACTCACCTTCATTTCTATAGCGCTTTATACAATACAGATTCCTTCAAAGCAGCTATAAACAGAAAAATAACAATCAATTATGTAAACTTAAATCAAATAACAGACTAACTTAAATTCTGCAGTTATAAAAAGACAATAGTGTCATTATTCAGCTCAATTCAAATCAGTGTTGATTCAATTCAGTTCAATGTTGCAAATTTCGCCAATTATGATGATGATAATGATGAATTATATTCATTATTCAACTCAATTCAGTTCAAGTTTTGTTCTCATCTGATAGTGTCAGTGCAGGAATATTGCTGAATATTAATTGCTTTTTAAAAACCAACAAACAAAAATCAAAACAGCAGCAGCAAACAGCTGGTAATATAACACGAGGACACGAGTGTTTGGTGTTAATTTGATTTTAGACTTAACTACACTGAAAAATGCTGGGTTAAACATGGACAAACCCAGCGATTTGATTATTTTAACCCTCTGGTTGGGTTAAATGTTTGATATTTTGACAAATGATGGGTTAAAAATAACCCAAGTTTGGGTTAAATATGGACAAACCCAGCGATTGGATTATTTTAACCCTCTGGTTGGGTTAAATGTTTGACATTTTGACAAATGATGGGTTAAAAATAACCCAAGTTTGGGTTAAATATGGACAAACCCAGCGATTGGATTATTTTAACCCTCTGGTTGGGTTAAATGTTTGACATTTTGACAAATGTTGGGTTAAAAATAACCTAAGTTGGGTTAAATATGGACAAACCCAGCGATTGGATTATTTTAACCCTCTGGTTGGGTTAAATGTTTGACATTTTGACAAATGTTGGGTTAAAAATAACCCAAGTTGGTTTAAATATGGACAAACCCAGCAATTGGATTATTTTAACCCAGCGATTGGATTATTTTAACCCTCTGGTTGGGTTAAATGTTTGACATTTTGACAAATGATGGGTTAAAAATAACCCAAGTTTGGGTTAAATATGGACAAACCCAGCGATTGGATTATTTTAACCCTCTGGTTGGGTTAAATGTTTGACATTTTGACAAATGTTGGGTTAAAAATAACCTAAGTTGGGTTAAATATGGACAAACCCAGCGATTGGATTATTTTAACCCTCTGGTTGGGTTAAATGTTTGACATTTTGACAAATGTTGGGTTAAAAATAACCCAAGTTGGTTTAAATATGGACAAACCCAGCAATTGGATTATTTTAACCCAGCGATTGGATTATTTTAACCCTCTGGTTGGGTTAAATGTCTGCTGGGTAGTTTTATTTAACTCAACTACTGTTATCAACTATTGTTACTATAAGAAAACACTATATTGTTCACTTCAAATGAACCCAAAAGAGCTTGAAAAATGATATTTATTAATATGTTTAATAAATGAATAAACCCAGCAATTGGGTTGTTTTAACCCAGGGACTGGATTAAACGTTTGACTCAACCTTCTGGGTAGTTTTATTTAAACTATCGTTGTCAACTATTGTTACTATAAATATGCTATATATTCTTATATTGCTTGCTTAAAATGAACCCAAAATAGGTTGGAAATTGACATTTATCACTCTGTTTAATGAATAATAATACTAATAATAAATCAGATTTTTAATTTCCAACCTATTTTGGGTTCATTTTAAGACAGTCATATAGTAATTTTCAATCCATAATTGTACTGCCCAGCACACTGGGCAAACATTTAACTCAACCGCTGGGTAAAAACGACCCAATCGCTGTTTTTAACCCTGCATTTTTAGAGTGGACTGGGGTAATTTAAATAAGAGATGAACATGCAACATGCAAATTTTTATTGAAGGTAATAACACCACTAAAAAAAATGGGTCCAACAACACCCTGGTTTCACCATCTCAATAAAACTCACTGTAATTTACATACAATTAAGCCAAAATTCTCATTTAGTTGGGCTCACATCTTTACACGTCCACTGCTCTGAAATAATTGCACCGCTGATAAACTGCACGGAGGAATCCTCACCCCACAATCAATTTATTTCACTTGTGTGTGTGTGAACTATTACTCAACGAGAGGAGATGAAGGTTTGCTCCCGAACAAACACACGCGTGTGTCTCTCCGACAATTACTGCAGCTGCAGCATCACACGGATGCGCTAATATCTATTTGCAATGAAGCACCACAGAGCTGCGATGCAGGAAAGCGTGCGTTCACAGAGCGCCGTTACATTAGTCCTCAGAAAACAAGGGATCGCGATGAGCAATAATGCAGTAGCACATAATATCCTAATAATGAGAAGATGATGAGAAACATTACGCGAGCTGTATTTGTGCGGCGTTTTATTGACAAACTTGAGCAAATAGCCGCGAGTCTCGCATTAAAATCGTCTGTGACGTGTTAATATTTGATGTTTTCTCCCGAAAGCGCATACGCGCCATCTTCGTGTATCTGTAATTGCTCAAAGGAACAATGAGGCGCTGAAAACACGACCCGAACTGACACGCGTGTCATTGAGCTGCCGCGCAAGTTTATTACCCGTGTTCAGGTGCTGAAGTCAGATTGACAGGCGGAGGTGCGAGCGACGCGCGAGTGGGCGAGAAGCGTCAACACATCAGGGTGCACGGGTGGAGCTGCTGCCAACAACTGTGGCGTGACCTTCCCGAAAAACCCTGAGCCAACATCACAGCGTGACGAGCGCGCCGCTCTCTCTTTAACACGTGAGCGCCGGTGACTTCGAGACTGACGAGGGCTCATGTCACTAAACAGGACGTTTCTCGACGCATTAGCCTACAAGATCGGGCAGTTAAGAGGAGGAACGTCACCACGTGCACAGCAACGCTACACAGAGAGGATAATGGGAAACACACACACTCGATGGCACCGCACCTGCAGCAGCCTCACTGCAACACCTGCGCGCCGTCATCATGCGGCGATGGGAAACGATCCCCCTTAATTGCCCTTGACGGTTGCCTACAGAAGTGATCACAAAGAAACACAACACTGCTGATCATTCATCGATGAGTTCATCAAAGGCATCCAATGCAGATATCAAGAGAGCAGATCTCTTTAGATTCTCAGAAGCCGGTAAACTTCAATAATGTTTGGCCGTTTGTGCAGCAAAGCATTTTTAGCCAGCTAGCTGTGAGCGCTATGATACAGAATATCACTCTTTTCACAGTATTGTTTCTATATATATATATATATATATATATATATATATATATATATATAAAAAATCCTTCCCTTTTTCCCTTCCTACTCTAGCTTATGTTACTGAGCAATGTCTGAAACTTGTATTGCGAGCACTTCCTTTGTCTATTTTAGAGCTACGATTATTTTTATTACGTTTTTTTATTAATCTACTGATGTTTTTTTAAGAAGTTAGAACTAATTCAGCAGTTCATTGAGGTGTAGAAACACTGGGACACTCCATTATGTAATAATGAGATTTGATTTTGATTCAAAATAAGCCACTTATGTGTGTTCGTCCAGTGGGAGACATTTGAACTTTAACATGAAGAGTGTCAAAGACTTTCTCTACAGTCTTAAAGGAACTTTGATAGTGTTCAAGCCACTGAACAAACGTCTCCTGAACCATGTGTTTTTCCTCTTGCGCTGTCTGTAATGCAGGGAGTCTTGGGATTGGTTGTCAAGGGAGACGAGGCTGCTGAATTCTGATTGGCTGGAATTTTGGCACATTGTAACGCTGGTTTGTGTTGAGCAGGCGAGCGGTCGGCGCTTAGCGAGCGCGAGCAACTGAAAACTTGTGCGTGCGAAAGAGAACGTCCGCGCACATCCAAATAAACTTCTTTGAAATGCAAAACTGATTTTCGTTCGCTCGAAATATTTTCTTATTTGCGAGACGAAGATTTTCTCCTCAACTCAGTTCACGCGCGCGAAATGCCCTTTTGCACGCTCAAAATCTGATCTTGCGCACGCAAAAATTTGGCAGAGATCCAATTCCACAGGTGGTACGCCATTTGGGTTCTGCAAAGGGAACAAAGGAGCGTTTTATTTGGCCTCTGTTTAAAGTATTCCCAAACTTTTGATAATCGTGGTCCAGGTTTTTCCGTTCCCAGGAGCAGAAGCCGCCATTATGCCAGATGAATGTAAACAGTGCGCTAGTCTATCTGCCAATTCATAAAGAATCGCTTGTTTGTATTCCTCACTGGATAAAAGCGTCTGCTAAATGACTAAATGTAAATGTAAATTTGCTCTGGCTCGTTTTAAATGATTTTTTTGTTCGTTATTGTGCTTGTTGACGTTGTAGAAGCAGAATGTGGCGGTTGGTCAGTGTTGTATTTGTCCCGCCCCTCCTCCACTGTGATTGGACGGATGGGTACAGAGTGACAGTGACGAGCGCAGCGTTTTACCCAAAGTTTGAAGATTATTCAACAACTCTCAAGCGCTTCAGTGTGAAATAGACGCTCAGCCCCTCGTTACGCTCGCGGTGTTTTAAAAACGTGGCGCTCCCATTGAAAACAATTGGAAAAATACACTAGCCTTGGAAAAAAGTTTCGGTGTACAACTGCCCAACCGTGGATTTTTTTTGTATGTGAATGATGCGTTACGTGAATATTACGACACGAGTGTTTGTCTGCAAAATAAATAATAGCAATTAAATGTTACATTCCAAACATGGAAACATTTTTACCAAGTTAGCACATAAATTGTTGGCTTTGTATGATCTGGTCACGCAATTTTCCAAGAATTCAACAATATTCCACGAGTTATTCCACTGAACATGTAATTTCTTGTTTCTTTTCTGAAATCTTCACCAATTTTCGCATAAACGCTTTCTTTTGTTCACTTTTAGTCACACCATTTACTGTGGTAAAGTAGAAAAACGCTGTTTACTTGCACGTCAAATCCTATTTAACACAGTTTGTGCTTGTTAGACTTGGTAAGGAACGTCAAGTTTATTTGTATAGCGTATTTCGCCAGTAATTTAGTTTCGCTTTCTCTGGCAGTGCAACATCAAATATAGGCTAAATATCTTGTACATAAAATTTACTCTTCCGACCTTTTACAACAATTCCTCTGGAAAATCAGGCGAAGACATGAAGATATTAAGACAAGAAGCCGTCTCTGTCATCCTCCTGTGTTCCACATCCCTCTCAAAGCACATCTATATGATGATGACGCATTTATCTTTGAGGAAATATAAATCAAACTTGACTTATTTCCAAAATTTGTGGTGAAATACTGTCACCGTCACAGCCCAGCGGTGAACGGAAACTACAACAAATGTCATTTTTGCGTTACCATTCGCTCCAGCATTTTTGACTTTCCAAAAGAGGAAAAAAAGATTGACTGAAGTTGATCAGAAGAGAGAAAGTACACAATATTTACTCTCATATTTTGATAAAATGCACTTGAAAATAGTTTTGTAAATAGATTTTGGAAGTGACAGGAGGAAGAACTTCTGCTGTTTATATTTACCAAATATCTTGGATGCAACATGGATCCATGAATCATGGGAAAAACTGAAGGGTTCATATCTTAACACGAACAAGTGATTTAATCTTATATATTATTCATCAGCACTTCAATACTGAAAACATGACCATGACAGGTGACGCTGAATCTGGCCGACACTGCTCAAGATTCAGGCCAGATTTGCAGGACAAAGAGAGCGACGGCAAAAGTTCCTCCAGAATAAATCAACTCAAGCCTAGGATGGACCGCGGCCTCGTCCTCCTCAGTCACTGTCAATTTCCAAGTCATAATCCTTCCCAGATCTCCCTCATCATCATCCCTCGCTCGCGCTGCCGGTGAGGATGGCGGGAGCAGGTGGGGAAGATTAACATTCCACATTTCCTCTCATAAAACCTGCCGCTAAGGGGGAAGACTTATAGATTTTCAATATTAATCAAGTGCTAACCCCCCCCGGGAGAAGCACCCACCCCCGTTCCAGGCATTACTGTTCGAACTCCCGGATTTCCAGGAATCGAGTTCTCGGGAAGAGGGAAGACGAGAGAATAAGAGAATCCCAACGCTTGACAGCCACCACATTCGGAAAATCATCATCCCCTTTTCCGAGCTCGGCCACAACAAAGGAAATCAAAGTAGCGTCGTCACTCACAGCGCTAAAGCTGCGGATCGGAGAGGAGGGGAAAAAAAAAAAAAAAATCATCTGTCAAATAATTATAGCTCGTCCTACGATTTCACAGTACAGTTGTCTTTTTCTTTAGCACGAGGATGAAAAAAGCACCGCCAGCATTCAGCCAGAAAACACCTGGCACAAAGCTTGCGAGACAACAGTTCCAAGTGCTCGGCCGCTTCATTTACATTATAAAGAACGCATAATGGCACTGCTTACTAATTAAGCCTCGCAATGCAATTTCTCTTCCTGGAAAAAGCAAAATAGGAGGGAGCTAAGTGACAAATGCGTTTATTTACATTTTTCCCTAAGGACGATGTGATTCCTGCTTGGAGACGGTGGAAAAAAAGCCTAATGAGGTCCCCGGAGGCCGAGCAGGAGAGGAGCCTTCATCGGTACGTGACAGCGCTCGGCGGACACTGTTCCATCCTCATTAGAGCAGGGGAAAGATGCCGCTCCGGTTTAGGATGTGTCAGCGAGCAGCGACAGTGTTCCTCTTCACCCTGACATCCTGCTTCAGTCGCACAGGACAGGTGGGGACAGGAAACGGCTGGCGATGTGACGCTTAATGCACACTTACTGCCATGCATCCGCTCGCCGCTCCTTCCCGCATCTGTCCTCGGGTCACACGACAATTACAGCCGGAGAAGTTTTCGATTGCGTGACGCGTTCGGCACTTGCTCGATCCAGGCTGATTCTGCTTCATTCGATGTGACCGACTCCTCACATTCTTCAGTAGCTCGAGACCATGTGAATCGGACTTGTTGAAACGACTGCCGTCCAGATGCAAACTATGGACTTTTTGCATGTGTGGAATGGGTGATTTACTTACTCTCAATGTAATTCCAAACCAAAACACTCTTCATTTTAAAAACCCCTAATAGTTGACTAGAAGCAGGAGCATAACCACCATAGGCATTAAGGAGGACAAGTCCCCCCCCAATAATTGGAAATGGCCCAATAATAAAGATCATTTGAATCAAACCAAAGCTCATGGGTCATTCCAGCTTAAGTAGTCCAGCATTTACAATTTCTGGAGCACTTGAGATGGAATGACCCATATATAAAAAGAAAATATTCTCAATGTGATTGACCTTTGCTAGGAAAACCCAAAGCAAAACAACACAATACAAAACTGGAAGAGCTGACAGCGTTACATCTAGCGCTGCATCGGCGTCATCGATTACGAAAATACGTCGACGCGTCACACTGTTTACATTCATCTGGCGTAATGGCGGCTTCTGCTCCTGGGAACGGAGAAAGTTCCATTCTATCACAAAAACCCGGACCACGATTATCAAAAGTATGGGAATACTTTAAACAGAGGCCAAATAAAACGCTCCTTTGTTCCCTTTGCAGAACCGAAATGGCGTACCACCTATGGAATTGGATCTCAGCCAAATTTTTGCGAGATCATATTATGAGCGCGCAAAAGCGCATTTCGCGCGTGAACTGAGTTGAGGAGAAAATCTTCGTCTCGCAAATAAGAAAATATTTCGAGCGAACGAAAATCAGTTTTGCGTTTCAAAGAAGTTTATTTGGATGTGCGCGGACGTTCTCTTTCACACGTTCAAGGTTTCAGTTGCTCGCGCTCCTGATTCCCGCCCCGCGCGCTCGCTAAGCACCGACCGCTCGCCTGCTCAACACAAACCAGCGTTACAATGTGCCAAAATTCCAGCCAATCAGAATTCAGCAGCCTCATCTCCCTTTACAACCAATCCCAAGACTCCCTGCATCACAGACAGCGCAAGAGGAAAAACACACGGTTCAGGAAACGTTTGTTCAATGGCTTGAACACTATCAAAGTTCCTTTAAGACTGTAGAGAAAGTCTTTGACACTCTTCATGTTAAAGTTCAAATGTCCACCACTAGACGAACACACATAAGTGACTTATTTTTAATCAAAATCAAATCGTATTGTTACATAATGGAGTGTCCCAGTGTTTCTACACCTCAACGAACTGCTAAATTAGTTCTATCTTCTTACTTAAAGATCACTAGATTAATAATAAAAAAAAATGAATAAAAATAATCGTTAGTTGCAGCTCTAGTTACATCATTTAACCTCTCACAGACCAGCGGCTCTCTAATGCAAATATCTGCAGAAAGAGACCCTAAGAGAGAAAGAAATGTCACTTCAATCACTCGAGAGACGCCTGCAGCAATTAAAGAGAATCAACTTTTAAGCTGCAGAGACTGTGCGCGGTACAATCCACACCAACACATGGCGATGAAGGGCACCGCTGCACCGCGGGACGGGATCCAGCGTTCTGCCAGCACGCTAATTAGGTCATCCGTGAGCTACACGTCGACCTCTACCTGGATTCGGACAATCACACGGGATGCACTTCCCGCCCGCTCGCCGAGCACACCCTGACTGCGGTTATTCGGTCAGAGCGCGCCGTCGCTCCTTAGAGCTCGTGCCAATTTCACAAATCCGAAAACGGCGGGTTTTTGGTTCGTGCGAGCGGCAGAATATTACAGACCTCCAACTTTGTTGGAGAGCTGAGCCGGTGAAGCGCACATTTTCTCGAGGAGAAACTGTAATGTTGTGGAAACTTAATTGACTCGATGACCCGCTGCCTTGATGGATGGCTCTAGATACCCAGAGCATTCAAAAAGACAAGAAAGACTGATGGGTGAGCCGGTAATGGCGTTAAACCTGCACAGAGGTGGATGGAAACGGCCACCCGCTGCGTCAAAGGAAGAGCTCAACAAATGTCTGGTGTCAGACGCTTCATATAGAGACGGGAAATGAATGTCTCTAATGGGTGATGGAGGAAAAGATGCAGAAAAAGCACGGATCCAGTTCCTTTAACACGAAAAATCTGTCAGGAACATTTCCATAGCAAAAGGCCAGAAGAGAGGGGCACAAAACGTGAGAATAAAATGCTAAAAGGTTGTGCGCGGAGGGCTTTTACGTGCGACACCAAAGGGACGGGCTCTCTGCGGCGCGACACATGATGGTACAGTCAAGAGAGAAGCAGCGTCTGCAGCGACGACGCTCTAATGGAAACTGCGTCTATTATGCTTTGTAAGAAAGCTGCGAGTTGCCATTCACGGACCTGCGCTCGATTCGGGTCAGGCAATTACCGCACACGCTCTGAGAGCACGGCTTAATGTCTCAAATAGCACAACTGCTCTTAACGCAACAGCAATGAAAGACGACACTCTAAACCAGGGGCGGACGGGTTCAAAGCCGCCGTATGCCATCGATTGAATAACACGCTAAGTCTGATATGTCGCAGATGAAGTTAAAACACTGGAAGGACCGACATTACAGTACACTCTAAAAAAATGCTGGGCTAAAAACAACCCGGGTTGGGTGAAAATGTTTGTAGTTTTATTTAACTCAACTATTTTTAAAAAATGACCATATGTCTGGCTTAAAATGAACCCAAAATAGGTTGGAAATTAAAAATCAGACACATAATTACTAGAGGCAACAGTAATAACCAAAAGGTGAACATTTAATAAAAAGCAATTGAATAAATGTCTTTAAAAACATATTAATAAATGTTCATTTATTAAGCATATTAATAAATATATTTCCAACATACTACTGCCCAAAATGCATATTTTGAGTTGAATAAAACTACGCATCAGGTTGATGAGTGCAAACCCAAATAATATATCAATAACGGGTGCTACAGATCACATGACAGATTTTGAGTCACTGATCGGATCATTTTTCGGGATGTTGAGACAAATGTATCTTTGCGTTCCATTTCCGCAGTCACTTTAAGAGCTAATGCACAGATCCGCATATTTCTGAATTGTTTACGCTCACTTAAGACGAACCGACGTTTGTGAGAATACTTGCTGAGGTATTTTGAGATGCGTGTACGTGTCCGCAAGGAGACGCGAAGGAGGAATCAACTATGTTTATGTCCGAGTATTGGGGTGCGTTCACACTTGTCATGTTTGGTTGGATTAAAACGAACCCTGGTGCGATTGCTCAGTTAGTGCGGTTCGTTTGAACATGTGTGAACGCTGCCGTCCGAAACGAGACCGCTAAAAAGATGGGTCTCGGTCCACTTCCAAACGAACTCTGGTGCGGTTCGATTGATATATGAACGCAACACGGTCCAAAGACATGTAAACGAACCAAAAACAGGACGTGATGTCACAAGATGCGACGCTGCGTCAGCTGATTTGCCGACGCGGGAAGATCAGTGTCTCCAAAATGAGTCGAGGGCAAACGAAGTGTGTCATCAATATTTGGTCCGAGCCGTTTTGAGTGTTTTGAGCATTTGATGAGCTCTTCGTGAGTTCTCAGCTGGTAAAAATAAAGCATATGTACACGCATAAAACGATGGCGTTTAATCCAGAACACAGTGTTGTTTTGAATGTTCGGTAAGCGAGCTCCATCGCCAAATATACGTCATAAAAGCCGACCAATCAGGTCGTGACCGTATCCCTATGCCAACTTAAGGGTCGCTGTTAAAAATGCCAGTGTGAACGCTAAGCGGACCAGAACTATATGTTTTGTTTCTTGGTCCAGACCAAACGAACCGAGTGTGAACGCACCCTCAAATCAAGTTCTCTTTCGCCTCTTCCTGTGCTTGAATGGTTTAAAATTGCTTTAATGTTTCAATTGGCAAAAAACACATATCACCATGTGGCTTGGTCCATACGGATGACCGATGATCCGTACACACCTAGTATACATATAGTACGTAAACTATATACTTTAAGCCCGGAACACACCAAGCTGATGAACTAGAGGAAATGAAAGCAGGTTGGCTCACATCGGCAGCGCAAAGTTGCCCTGACACACCAAACCAAGTAGAAAGTTTGTTCTGCGCCTGCGTAAGAAGAAACGCCTTTCTGTACCAGCAGGTGGCAGTAGCTGAACAGCCAATCAGAATGCTCAGATGGCCCGACTAGCCGATTCAACATGTCGAATCGTCCAAAAAAAAAAGCCAGCAAGGATCAACTTTAGCCGACGGTGCGGAACACACTGAAAAAACTGAGAAAAATCCCAGACAGTCGGCTTGGTGCGTCCCGGGCTTTACAAAAAAAATTAATTAAAAGCGCAGAACACCAAAACAATCACTTACGCATTAAATATATTACATTTATCCCTCATTACAACAGTCCCTTTACATTTACAGCTCTCATAAAAATACAAATATCAATAGACATACATTTAATATCCAACTACGGAAGAAAAATAATTGCTAAAATATTGGACGTTATCAAATGCATTCACCGTAATAACAAGTGTACAACCGATGTATACGCTCAATGGCTAGAGAATACCCATAATGCACTGTTAGATGAAGACTGAAGATGGCTCCTGTAGCTGAATCAATCATTTTATAAAAAAATGTTGGTCCAATGTGGCCACAGCGTAATATACAGTTTTTTTTTTAATTGATTATTAAATAGTTTAATTCAGGTTTCTATGACAGCTCCAAGATAAATCGTTTCAAACTACGTAAAAGCAGCACACTTAGTGTCTGAATTCACTCAAAGGCCGTGGCGCCTCGAGATTGGAGATTCCGAACCTCTCGTGATCTCTAGGATCTTCTCGAAAAAAGTTTCTATTTTATAACCAAAAATCCATCATAACGCTCTGTCGACCTAAGAGTGAAAGAGGATCTTGTGAGAAATTGGAGATAAAGGCCCAAATTTTTTAGCCTGCGCTCTAGGTTCCCGCGCTTTCGGTAAGTCGCTCGGGGGGGCCCAGGAGCCACGGTGCAAAATTTGAGGCCCGTGGGACCCTCGTGGAAAAATCCCACGCCCCACCGTTTCAATGCGTTTGCAGACGTGGGTTCGCGGACGGTGCCTTTCTTCTCATCACGACCCCCCCGAGGCTGGCGGAAAAGTTTGGCGGCCTTACGACTAAGTTCGGGGGTCGAAAGGTCAAAAAAGCCAGCGCGTGTCCAAAAAGCCATAGCGCGTTTAATGTGACGTGGGATGGCTCCCGCGCGGAGACGAAAGGCCGTGGCGCCTCGAGATTGGAGATTCCGAACTGAAGCGTGAAACTCTAGGATCTTCTAGAAAAAAGTTTCTCTTTTATAACCAAAAATCCATCATAACGCTCTGTCGACCTAAGAGTGAAAGAGGATCTTGTGAGAAATTGGAGATAAAGGCCCAAATTTTTTTGCCTGCGCTCTAGGTACCCGCGCTTTACGTAAAAATCCCACGCCCCACCGTTTGCAGACGTGGGTTCGCGGACGGCGCTTCGGCGTCTTTCTTCTCGTCACGACCCCCCGAGGCTGGCGGAAAAGTTTGGTGGCCTTTCAACTAAGTTCGGGGATCGAAAGGTCAAAAAAGCCAGCGCGTGTCCAAAAACCATAGCGTGTTTAATGTGACGTGGGATGGCTCCCGCGCGGAGACGAAAGGCCGTGGCGCCTCGAGATTGGAGATTCCGAACCGAAGCGTGAAACTCTAGGATCTTCTAGAAAAAAAGTTTCTCTTTTATAACCAAAAATCCATCATAACGCTCTGTCGACCTAAGAGTGAAAGAGGATCTTGTGAGAAATTGGAGATAAAGGCCCAAATTTTTTTGCCTGCGCTGTAGGTTGCCGCGCTTTGGGTAAAAATCCCACACCCCACCGTTTGCAGACGTGGGTTCGCGGACGGCGCTTCGAAAGGTCCGATCCGCGAGGGGGCGGCGTCTTTCTCGTCACGACCCCCTGAGGCTGGCGTAAAAGTTTGGCAGCCTTACGACTAAGTTCGGGGGTCGAAAGGTCAAAAAGGCCAGCGCGTGTCCAATGTGACGTGGGATGGCTCCCGCGCGGAGACAAAAGGCCGAGATTGGAGATCCCGAACCTCTCGGGTCCGCCGACGCATGAAACTCTAGGATCTTCTCGAAAAAAGTTTCTCTTTTATAACCAAAAATCCATCATAATGCTCTGTCGACCTAAGAGTGAAAGAGGATCTTGTGAGAAATTGGAGATAAAGGCCCAAATTTTTCCAGGTTCCCGCGCTTTTAGTCTCCTTCAAGTGAACTATATAGCTATGGCATAGTCAACGAGGGTTATACATGTGCTTTAGTGCGAACGAGAAACTTTTGGACGTAGCTTCAAATCACAGCGTTCGCTGTATGCGACGACACGAACCTGCTGATTAAAACGGTTCGGGATTATTCCGAACGGATTCACGGCGGCTCTCAGGTGAGACGGTCCTGTGGGTGATGTTCAGTAGAGCTCATATATCACCAGCACAACTATTAATATCAGCCGCTGACAGATACGGGCCATAGAGGAACACCGTCGAACAATACCGCTGACTTATAACGTGGTAAGACACCGCAGAGTTTTTTCTGTCTTTGCCAAACGGTCAATAAATTGGCACCGCCTTTGTTTGAAGGCAGATTTGCAAATCGGCTTTCAGTCGATGTGCGTCCCGACGCATTAGCATACAACACTGTGTTATGTCACTACTAAGTGCACTTGACAGCTGCATCCCTTATTTAACACACCTCGTTCAACTCATCCGCCCGTTACAAAACCGGCATCTTCTGTTGAAAGAACACAATAAAAGTCAATGCAATACCGGATGCATGAATGTCTAAGCCTTGGAAAATATCAACATGAACACAAATTTGCTGATAAAGACACTTTTTTAGCCTTTTAGTAGTCCAACTTCAGGTCTTTTGCTGCTTTATAAAGCTAACATAACTTTTATATGGTTAGTAATATTTGTAAATCATGGTTTTTGACACTCACTGTCAGCAATTCTCAGCTGTTTGATACAAATCTCATCTCATTTAGTGTGTCGTAATTATTATTTAAAGCACGATTTCTTTTTCTTAGGTGTTGAAAATGGGTTTCCATATCATAAAGCTATTTAGATACGCAATAGTGACTGAACAGAAATCATATTTAAGCGTGTCAAGGTAAACACTGCATTGCTAATATGTTCGTGTCATTCAATCTGACTGGATCTCTCATTGACAACAGTTAGCATATTAGCTCTGCTGCTAACAGACTGTCAATAATGAGAGATTTGACAGCAAGTTGACATTTATGACTCCGAAATGTCATATCAAAGAGAAATCTGTTAATGCAGATCAGTAAATATTAAAAGTGAATGTATTCGTGTGACATGTCAATCACTTGAAATCACAGGCCTGTTGAGTTCAGTCACAACAACCGGCGCCTGTTTCAATGAAACTCATGTCGCACTTATTTACAGAGGCTGTGAGAGCACAACATGAACTAACCGGAGTTATTCATTCGACATACACGACAAATACAGTCAGATTATTTTTTAAAACGAGCTGTCTTAACTAACCAGCTAATGCAGATACCGTGTTAGCAGAGTCGCTAATCAGCCGCTCGCGCAGCCATATTGTCAACATTACTCGGAAAAAAAACAAGTATAAACATATTCTTACCGGTTCCGTTGAGGTGTGTCGATTGTTGACGGTAATGCTAATATTTTGTTCGCGTTTGTTGTCATTTAATGTGGAAACATAAGTGAGCGACCGCTGAGGAGAGCGGCGTGGAACACGTTGACGGACAGCTCGTTTGATCCAATCAGAGTCGTCTCTTTCCGATCGAGAGCCAATCACATCACAGCGTTAAGCTGGGAGGCGGGTGTAAGCGCAAGGGCTCTATAAATATCAGCAGGAGCTTTATGTTTATGCCAATATTTGTGATTATTTCCCGGTGATGTATGAGGGTAATTGGAGGTAGATAACTACAGCACGGTTGTTGTGTTCCTCATTTGTCAAGTCACCTCTTTATACAATACAGATTGCTTCAAATCAGCTTCACAGGAAAATAACAATCAGTGATGCATTTATTTATTCAAATATGAGCTGTAAATTCTGCTGCAAAGCAGCCCTAAATAGACAATAATGTCATTATACATTTCAAAATTCTGTTCAGAGCTGATTCAGAAACTTCATCAATTATGAAAAAAGTTCAATTCTGCCATAAGCAGCTCTATAGAAAACAATAGTGTTCAGCTCAATTCAGTTTCGTTTCAGTTTCCAAAAAACAAAAACAAAACATATAGTCCTGGTCCGCTTAGCGTTCACACTGGCGTTTTTAACAGCGAACCTGAAGTTGGCATCGGGATACGGTCACAACCTGATTGGTCGGCTTTTATGACGTATATTTGGCGACGGAGCTCGCTTACTGAACATTCAAAACAACGCTGTGTTCTGGATTAAACGCCATCGTTTTATGCGAGTACTTATACTTTATTTTTACCAGCTGAGAACTCACGAAGAGCTCATCAAATGTTCAAAACATTCAAAACGGCACTCGTCGGACCAAATATTGATGACGCACTTCGTTTGTCCTCGACACCGATCTTCCCGCATCGTCAAATCAGCTGACTTGTAGCGTCGCATCTTGTGACATCACGTCCTGTTTTTGGTTCGTTTACATGTCTTTGGTCCGTGTTGCGCTCATATATCAATCAAGTTCGTTTGGAAGCGGACCGAGACCCATCTTTTTAGCGGTCTCGGTTCTGACGGCAGCGTTCACTCATGTTCAAACGAACCGCACTAACTGAGCAATCGCACCAGGGTTCGTTTTAATCCAACCAAACATGACAAGTGTGAACGCACCCCGATACTCGGACATAAACATAGTTGATTCCTCCTTCGCGTCTCCTTGCGGACACGTACACGCATCTCAAAATACCTCAGCAAGTATTCTCACAAACGTCGGTTCGTCTTAAGTGAGCGTAAACAATTCAGAAATATGTGGATCTGTGCATTAGCTCTTAAAGTGACAGCGGAAATGGAACGCAAAGATACATTTGTCTCAACATCCCGAAAAATGATCCGATCAGTGACTCAAAATCCGTCATATGATCCGAGTTTTGTGATCTGTTGCACCCGTTATTGATATATTATTTGGGTTTGCACTCATCAACCTGCTGCGTAGTTTTATTCAACTCAAAATATGCATTTTGGGCATTAGTATGTTGGAAATATATTTATTAATATGCTTAATAAATGAACATTTATTAATATGTTTTTAAAGACATTTATTGAATTGCTTATTACGCAGCGTCGCATCTTGTGACATCACGTCCTGTTTTTGGTTGGTTTACATGTCTTTGGTCCGTGTTGCGTTCATATATCAATCGAACCGCACCAGAGTTCATTTGGAAGCGGACCGAGACCCATCTTTTTAGCGGTCTCGTTTCGGACAGCAGCGTTCACACATGTTCAAACGAACCGCACTAACTGAGCAATCGCACCAGGGTTCGTTTTAATCGAACCAAACATGACAAGTGTAAACGCAACCTAAGAAAACATGGTTCTTTTAAGAATGTTCTTTGGGGAACCAAATTATGGTTCTTCTATTGCGTCGCTACGAACTTTATTAGGGGTTCGAGGAACCCTATTGCAACTTTTAAAATTTCCCCTTGAAGTGATCAGGCAGACCAAACCGTAAGTCGTAGAGACTTGAAACTTAGTACTGGTAGTACTCACACCGTCTACAACGACGTCACCAAGGCTCGTCCTGATCGGCCTGATGGGCGGTCAAAAATACGAAATCGGACACACTAGATGCCTCGGAATCATTCGTCATTCTGGTGAAATTTTCAGGGTATTTTGGAATATTTTTGGAATACATTTGCGAACTTGTCCTAGGTTTTTGGCCCGATCAAAACTAAACCAGTGCAGCGAGAGTCTCCGGAATTTGATTGACAATAGTTATCAAAAAATAGTTGGTACTTAAAGCCAGCAAAATGCTCAAAGTGGGTGGAGCCACTTATACTAAAATGGCTATAACTCGTGAACGGAATGAGATATTTTCACCAAACTTGGAACACGCGTGTAAGAGCTCATTCTGTGGTCACGTGAAAAAGGATGCGGCGACTGGCCACTTGGGGACGCTATAACAGGGAAAAAAAACATGAAAACGGCTACAACTACTTCACTGTTAGTCCGATTGACTTGAAAATTGGCATGCAGTGTCTTCGTCTGAGGTGCCATGACTGTTTATAAGGACAATATCGTATCTCAAAAAACATGGCCGCTATCGGCCAATGAAGTTTGAGCAGCTATCAGACAAGGTTAACAGAGGCCGATGGGAACGAAACTCGCTGGGCCACTGCCTTCGCATTTTTCACGTGTATCACACCCACGACATTCGTACCACATGGTAAACGTCCTCATTTTGCAACTTTGCCTCTAGGACCGCTGCTGTCCATCGAATTGTTCACTAAAACTGGAGATTATTTCAAAAACCAACCTAGGTTTTTGGCTCAACCTCGATACCTGTTAAAAATCTTTATAAACCATTAATTTCTAAAGGTAAATTGCCTGTATTGTCTTGTCTGTAAATGGTCCTTTCCATCTTTGATTGAGATGGTTACAGGCTTGCTAAATTAAACAAAAAAACTTTTTATGCATGTGCGTAAAGCCCTCAAAACGCACAAACCCTGGCAATTGCATCCATATTTTTTTTTAAGAGTGTCTGTTTGTGCTACAGGAAGGCACTAAATCATTGTTTATTTTTGCCCTACCTGCATTTACAGGTGGATCTTCAGATCCGACCGTCTAACCCTAACTACACAAAATAGCCTTGATCTATTGAAATGCTTTCAGAGCCTTTTTCCCCCGTCAAGTTGCACCAAATCCATTTGCTTTTCACAGTACAACGCGGTCCGAAGTCGACCACCAGCACGACTGTGGCAAAGAGCACTTCCAGACGATCCCGCGCCCTCACATATACACCGCGAAAGTAAGCCGTAATTCAGCGAGGGCAGCCTCTGCTTCCCGGCCTTCTCTCTAAATTGATTGATACCTTTGAGAAGTCACTTGCTGACGTTCATACTCCTGTGAAGAGACGCTGTTAGTTTTATATAACGCTGTGTGGGAGGCCGGTGACGATCGCAGCCCATCCAGTGCATACGGCTCTGCTGGGTGATGTGTGGGCAGCCGCTTTTAACAAATGGATACTGGCTCACACTCAGGTTATGGGGGAGTACAGGAATAAAATTATGTAAATACCCTCCAAAGTAGTGGCGCACACACACACACGCTCAAACGGAGCTTGAAATATCTATTGATTGGTGTATTTGCTGAATATTGTGTGTGTGTGTGTGGGTCTGCTCTTAATTTGGAATGGCAAATCCAGAAAATGAAGCTGAATTTAAACTCGAGATCAAATAAGAGAGTCACTTCCACTACGCCAGTATTTAGTTCAGACAGCAACACTTCATTTCATAACAGAGCATTGGCTACTAAAGACAACAGCAGTTCAATAGCTGATCATACAGACACAATTATCGGTTGAGGGAAATCTACTGTGGTTCATCGAATAAATCAGCTGCTACACAACTATTTTTGTCTATATTTCCTGTTGTCTGCTGCATGTGTCACTGCTGTTTCCCGGAGGAACCGTGTTTTGTTTCCAACCATTGCCATCGATGTGCTGTAGTAGTATTGATTTGACTGCACTGACACTATCAGATGAGAAAAAATTTGAGCCGAATTGAGTTGAATAATGACACTATTGTTTGTTTCATATTTGCTGAATTTTGCAACATCGACACTGAAATGAACTGAATCGACATTGAACTGGATTGAGGTTGTCTTCTGTAGATCAGCTGTTTTGAGTCTGAAATTGAATTCGTTTCATAATTGATTAACTCGACACAAAAACACGTTATCTCTGCTGATTGAACAAAGTTATTTAGATATGTCTAAGATTAGTTGAGCTCACACAATTCAGTTTAGTACATTTTCCATCATGTGGAATCACTGTCCATGATTGAAAGAGCTAAATAGAGCTTTTTATTTTATTTTTATCAATTTTGCCAATTCTGGTTACATCCATAACACTTGTTTTGTTTTGTTTTTATTAAATGGTAATTTGCTAACATAGTCTCCCCATTTTCTTATCTTGCTAAAAATGCATCAAAAAACACTTTATTTCATAGCGACAAACACTAGAGGTTGCAGCCTTTATCCTCCTTGTTAGAGTGTCCAACTCCCATGCCGGAAGACCCCGGTTTGAGTTCCGCTCAGAGCGAGCTGAGTAGGACCTGGGTTAGGAATTGGTGCCGTGACCCGGATGGGAGTGAGGTTTGGGGGGGTTGAGTGTAACAGAGGCCAGCTAGTAGTTGCTGTGTGAGTAAACCTCACTCCTCTGACCTCAAGAGATGCTCTAGCGACAGATGCCGAAGACCCGGGTTCGAGGCCCGCTCTGAGCGAGCCGAGTAGGACCCGGGTAGAGGGGTTACATTGGTGCCGTGACCCGGATGGGAGTGAGTGAGGTTTGAGGGTGTTGAGTGTAACGGAGGCCAGCTAGTAGTTTCTGTGCGAGTAAACCTCACTCCTCTGACCTCAAGAGATGCTCTAGCGACAGATGCCGAAGACCCGGGTTCGAGGCCCGCTCAGAGCGAGCCGAGTAGGACCCTTGTAGAGGGGTTACATTGGTGCCATGACCCGGATGGGAGTGAGTGAGGTTTGAGGGTGTTGAGTCCTGGCCTCAAAAGATGCTCTAGCGACAGATGCTAGAGGTTGGAGCCCGGAAGACCGGGGTTTGAGGCCCGCTCAGAGCGAGCTGAGTAGCACCTGGGTAGAGGGATTGAATTGGTGCCGTGACCCGGATGGGAGTGAGGTTTGGGGGGGTTGAGTGTAACGGAGGTCAGCTAGTAGTTGCTGTGCAAGTAAACCTCACTCCTCTGACCTCAAGAGATGCTCTAGCGACAGATGCCGGAAGACCCGGGTTTGAGGCCCGCTCAGAGCGAGCCGAGTAGGACCCGGGTAGAGGAGTTACATTGGTGCCGTGACCCGGATGGGAGTGAGTGAGGTTTGAGGGTGTTGAGTGTAACGGAGGCCAGCTAGTAGTTGCTGTGCGAGTATGTGAGGTATGCGTGTGATGCTGACACAGGAGCCAGCCAATAATGAGACGGCGGCTGTTTTAACAACATCTTTACTACTTTTCTTGACCTTGATAGTGGTAATTTCATTGCTTTCAATTGAGAATTTAAAAAAAAAACTCTCGGATTCAATCAAAATATCTTCATTTGTGTTCTGAAGATGAACGAAGGTCTTACGGGCGCAGAATGACACGAGGGTGAGGAATTAATTTTGGGTGAACACTGTTTTACGATCACATTTTACCCACTCGTCCACGTTTCAACATTTTTTAAAAGCAAAAAGTGAGGCGACGAAATGAAGACACCTGTGCATGGTGTTTCTACAGTCTGTACATTTAAAAGCTGTGCTCTCAGACAAAATGATTCACTGCCAGTAAACACCACGAGAGGATTTTTGGATGTGTGTAATGTGGCATGATCCTCTACAGAGAGCGTCAGCTTCAGAATTATAATCAGGTATTCTCTCACATTCAGCCGCTTGAACTGCAGCCATTCAAGAAAGCAGAACAATACAGCCATCAGCACGACGTGACAGCGCTCGGCTTATCTGTCCGAACCACGCAGGTCAGCCAGCCAGCTTTACGACCCGGCCCAGACCGCGAGCGCACGCACACGCGCCGTATTTCCCCTGATCCTCCAATGACAGCGCAAATCCTCATAGTGTCTCATGATCCCAGGACTTTCTGTTCTGATATATGATCAGCTCTGGAGGCTCGACTGTGCGTGTGTGAAGATACACAACATGCTGCGGACAGACGGTCCCCCTCCAGACAGGTTATTTATCTGTAAATTGATCGGCAGGACTTCAAGGGAGGAGGCCGCCACTCGTCTCCCGGTGAAATTGGGAGGGCAGCTTGCGCTCGCACATTCAGCACAGCTTTAGCGCTTTATAATGGAGCAATCTAGCTCCCCTCGCATTCCCCAGATGGCTTTTTCCCTGTATTATTCATCCCGCAAAATGTTTTCCAAGTTTATTGGTCCCCTGCAGCCATATTTTACTGGGCAGTTGACCTGCGTCATTCATATTCATTTGCCCGTCCAGCTGAATATCGACGCCTCAGGGGGTTTGTCTTCATACTGACCCGAGCGCTTGTGTCAGATTTCCGAGCCGTTTCATTTAGCTCGCACCGGCTCAATGGAAACGGAAGTATTTGTGCATTTTTTACGGCACTCTTTACGAACGTAATCGTCACGTCCAATCTGCAGGACAGATCTAGCCACACTGTGACCGAGTGTAACAGATTACGTATGTGTGCAAAGTACCAGAAACAGTGCTACTCAAAACTATACAGCCATTCAACTGCCCTTTAGAAAAGCAGAAAGCTAAATGTATGCAAGCTATAAAGGCGCAAAATATTTTGCACAAGGTGGAATACTTCTAAAGCATGAGTTAATCTCTACATTTATAACTATTAAAGAAACACGCCGTTTTTGTGTGTGTCCCTTTAAATGCAAATGAGCTGCTGCTCCCCACCCCCTTTCCAGAAAAGGGCGAAGCTTTAACAGCTCAACAACTACAAAGCTGGAGAATCTCAAGCAGACGGTGTTCATCCTTACATTGTTCAAACTGATGGAGAGACTCAGGAAGAAGTTCCAACTTTTAGACGTTTCTGAACGGTTAGTGGATAAATTGATGTAGTTGCTGTGGAGTTGATCAACTCATCATTAGCATGTGTCGTCATGTTCATCTTTTTTCCTTGAATTGACCCTCGTTTGTGAAACAGTCCGGCGTAAAATGACGGCATCAACAACACTCGACTTCAACAACTCTTCCTCTTCTCTAAAGCGGCCCAACATGACCCCGCCCCCTTTGTTGAGTGTTCTCAGGGGCGGGGTTTATGTAAATTTCGTGGTTAGTGATGTCACTAACCCAGGAAGAAGCTCGTTGTAGTTCCTACCAGCCGTTTGTTGTAGCGATTTCTGTAAAAGAAAATGATTGAACTTTGAGTGTCATAACTCAAACAGCAACATTACATACTAACTAAACTTAAAAAAGTCAAATCATAATCAACCACCTCTTTAAAATCAGTGTCTGTTAATATTATATAATGGACCCGGGCATGAACTATACAACCAGTTGTATTTTTTTAGTACTGAAATAAATGTAATGTTAGTTAAAGTGTTAGTTCACCCAAAAATGAAAATTCTGTCATTAATTCCATAAGACC
>CM076081.1:36369442-36406942 GCA_038088235.1 Zacco platypus | reverse complement strand
AATTGACAATCAATTATGAGAAAAAAAGGTGAAATTATGACTTAAAATCGAAAATGATGAGATAAAAAGTAAAAATTATGACAGTCATAATTATGAGATAACAGTTGAAATTATGACATACTGAGTCATTATTATCATCAGGTGCGAAAAAATCAAAATTGACAATCAATTATGAGAAAAAAAGGTGAAATTATGACTTAAAATCGAAAATGATGAGATAAAAAGTAAAAATTATGACAGTCATAATTATGAGATAACAGTTGAAATTATGACATACTGAGTCATTATTATCATCAGGTACGAAAAAATCTAAATTGACAATCAATTATGAGGAAAAAAAAGGTGAAATTATGACTTAAAATCGAAAATTATGAGATAAAAAGTAAAAATTATGACTTTGTGATGTCAATTGAAGTTTTTCCGCTCTTTCTCATTTGAAAATGAGTCCTCTGAGAAATCAAATCCCATCCAGACAGATCCCATTTCTCCTCATTTATTCTGAGCTTCATTGAATCCTGTAACTAAAGTCCACATTGTGCGTCCGAACACACCTCCGTTATGGATTTTTGCCAAAGTTTCTGGGTAAAATAGCTGGTGGACGGCCAGCTATCATCATTCCCTTAATTAATTCACCAATAATAAATGCGCACACATCCAGAGAACAAGACACAACACTCACAAGCAGAGATCTCCTCCGATACGCTAATTTCATTAACAAAAGCATTTCTAGGCAAACAGTGATTAAAAATAAAAGTTATTCATTGGTATCCGTGAAGAACGGTGTCGGGGGTTAGAAATAATTATTAACGCATTACAAATAACGAGAATTACGTAATCAGATTACTTTTTTCAAGTAACTAATAAAGTAACGGATTACTTGTACATTTATCACAAAATATCAGAGTTATTTTCAAATAAGTAACACAAGATACTCACTTTTTAGGGAGTTACATACGAATCCTCACACATGACATGAAAAAAAATGCAGGATTTACTAATTCATTCCCTCGATTTATTATTTCATTCCCTTGTTTTGCAAAATTGTGCACGATTTAGTCTACTAAGTTGAACTAGAGTTCTACAGAGTTCTACTAACTCTGTAGAAACGCAATATTGTAATACGTTACTTTTATAAGTAACTTTCCCTTTAAAATATGTTCTAAGGATGTTTTGCTGATGTTCCCATGAAGTTATGAAAATGTTCTCAGAACGTCCAGTTTGAAGGAAACATTCCATTTAATCATTTCGCACACATTATGAGAATGTTACTTCTGAATGTTCTCAACATTCCGAAACAAGTAGCAACATTTATTACATTTCTCAAGATGTAATGTAAGTCTCTGATGTTTCAGCTCAAAATCCTCCACAGATCATTTATTATCGCTTGTCAAATTTGCCTCTATTTGGGTGTGAGCAAAAACACGCCGATGAGCTGCTGCTCCCCGCTCCCTTTCCAGAAAAAAGCTTTAACAGCTCAACAACAACAAAGCTGGAGAATCTCACGCAGACGCTGTTCATCCTTACATTGTTCAAACTGATGGAGAGACTCAGGAAGAAGTTCCAACTTTTAGACGTTTCTGAACGGTTAGTGGATAAATTGATGTAGTTGCTGTGGAGTTGATCAACTCATCACTAGCATGTGTCGTCACATTCATCTTTTTTCCTTGAATCGACCCTCGTTTGTGAAGCAGTCCGGCGTAAAATGACGGCATCAACAACACTTGACGACAACAACTCTAAAGCAGCCCAACATGGCCCCGCCCCCTTTGTTGTGTGTTCTCGGGGGCGGGGTTTATGTAAATTTTAGGGTTTGTGATGTCACCAACTCAGGAAGAAGCTCGTTGTAGTCCTTAAAAAGCGATTTCTGTAAAAGAAATATCTCCCTCTGCATTGAACTTTGAATGTCGTAACTTTGTAGATGTTGTTTATGCTCAAACAGCAACATTCTCCACAGATCATTTATTATAGCTTGACAAATTTGGCCCTATTTGGGTGTGAGCAAAAACACGCCGTTTTGTGTGTGTCCCTTTAAATGCAAATGAGCTGCTGCTCCCCGCCCCCTTTCCAGAAGAGATTGGCGCTTTAACAGCTCAACAACAACAAAGCTGGAGAATCTCATGCAGACGGTGTTCATCCTTACATTGTTCAAACTGATGGAAAGAAATTCCAACTTTTAGACGTTTCTGAACGGTTAGTGGATAAATTGATGTAGTTGCTGTGGAGTTGATCAACTCATCACTAGCATGTGTCGTCACGGTCATCTTTTGACCCTCGTTTGTGAAGCAGTCCGGCGTAAAATGACGGCATCAACAACACTCGACTACAACAACTCTAAAGCAGCCCAACATGGCCACGCCCCCTTTGTTGTGTGTTCTCAGGGGGGCGGGGTTTATGTAAATTCCGTGGTTAGTGATGTCACCAACCCGGGAAGAAGCTCGTTGTAGTTCCTACCAGCTGTTTCACGAACAGAAATGTTATTTCATATTAAGTAGATGAATAAACTGCATTCAAAACATTCGTCTAAAACACGTATTGATATGACAATTAAATTTAAAACATTAACGCCACGATTTTAATATTAATACATGGGAATGCATACACATGCGTTTTAGTGCTATAAATACGTCAATATTGTGTTTTTGTGCCACACTTTACGTAAAAATACACACATGTTCTCATGAGATCACGTCGCTAAGAAATGTTACTGGCTGTAAAAACCCCTTTCGCAACTTCCAGATCACTGTGTTCTTGTGGAGCTCCATCATCTCCGTCCTGCAAACACACAGAATGAAAGGCTTGCGCTGAATCAATAGGCAAATAACAAGTGAGTTATAATTTGCTCCTCACTGGGGCGCAGAGATTATGGGGTCGAGCTGGAGAGGTTGGTGTCAGCAGAAGGGATTCTCCGCTGTCAGGTGGCCGGTGTGTTGGTGAGATAACATTTGGATGTCCTGCGCTCTGTTGTCAAGCAACCGACCCCAGATGCGTCTGTCTGCGAGCTCCCGCAGACAGACATGATTAATGCACGGAGCGGCTGGCCGACACCGGTCCGAGACTCTATTGTGTGCGCCGGGTCCGGTGGGGGGAAGGAATCGGAGCAATTAAAAAGGGAACACCGCTGGCGAGCATCACATTACTCAAACGCCTTCAGCGCCGAGCCGAAGAGGGCTGTTTATATCACGCTGATCCTGAGCCGTCGTAAAGGCACGAGCACGGCCGGTCTCCACCATCAGAGCGAAAACGGCCGATGAGAGCCAATAAAACCTTCGGCTTTGAATTGCAGCCTCCGGTCGGAACGTCCGATTTGTTTCATAATTGACGAATTTTGCAACATCGATTGCGTTATTGATCTATCCGAAGAACTATTTCAGACTGATTCAGTCTTATCACACACAATGTTGTTAAAAACATTGAAATTATGACGCGCAAAATCACAATTTAAGATTAAAACAAATCGAATTTGACATACTATGAGAAAAAATGTTTACATTATGACTAAAAAAAGTCAAAAAGTATAAGATAAAAAGTAAAAATTATGACTAAGTCATAATTACGAGAAATGTTGAAATTATGACACATGAAATCCTAATTATGAGATAAAAGTTGAAATTGTGACATACTAAATTGACTCTAAAAGTCGAAAATTATGAGATAAAAGGAAAATTATGACATACAAAGTTATAATTATGAGATTTTTTAAAATAAAAATAGAAATGGACATATTATATCATAATTACTAGAGAAAAAGTCTAAAATGATGAGATAAAAAGTCAAAATTATGACATACCAAGTTATAATTATGAGATAAAACTTGAAATTATGAAAAATAATTTAAAATTTTTTTCGAAATGGACATACTAAATCATAGGTATGAGAAAAAAATGGGTAAATTAAGATTCAAGTCAAAAATTATGGGATAAAATGTCAAAATTATGACATACAAGTTATAATTATGAGATACAATGTGAAATTATGACATACAAAGTCATTATTATGACTAAAACTAATTGAATTTGACATACTAAATCATAATTATGAGAAAAAATGTTTACATTATGACTAAAAAAAGTCAAAAAGTATAAGATAAAAAGTAAAAATTATGACAGTAAGTTACGAGAAATGTTGAAATTATGACACATGAAATACTAATTATGAGATAAAAGTTGAAATTAAGACATGCTAAATTGACTCTAAATCATACAAAGAAATAAATTATGACAAGTCGAAAGTTATGAGATAAAAGGAAAATTATGACATACAAAGTTATAATTATGAGATTTTTTAAAATAAAAATAGAAATGGACATATTATATCATAATTATTAGAGAAAAAGTCTAAAATGATGAGATAAAAGGTCAAAATTATGACATACCAAGTTATAATTATGAGATAAAACTTGAAGTTATGAAAAATAATTTTTTTAAAAATCGAAATGGATATACTAAATCATAAGTATGAGATAAAATGTCAAAATTATGACATACCAAGTTATAATTATGAGATAAAATGTGAAATTATGACGTACAAAGTCATTATTATGACTAAAACAAATTGAAATTGACATACTAAATCATAATTATGAGGGGGGAAAAAAAATTATGATCTATCAAACACTAAGACATAAAGTAAAAATTATGACATCCCAAGACGTGATTATGAGATAAAACTTGAAATTATGAAAAATATTTTTTTAAAAATCGAAATGGATACACTAAATCATAGGTATGAGAAAAAATGGTGAAATTAAGACTCAAGTAAAAAATTATGAGATAAAATGTCAAAATTATGACATACCAAGTTATAATTATGAGATAAAATGTGAAATTATGACATACTAAATCATAATTATGAGAAAAAAAATGTAAAATTATTACCTGTTGAAAATTAAGATATAAAGTAAAAATTATGACATATTAAGACGTGATTATGAGATAAAACTTGAAATTATGACAAAAAAATTCTAATGGATATACTAAATCATAATTATGAGGAAAAAATGGTGAAATTATGACTTAAGTCAAAACTTATGAGATGAAAAGTCAAAATTATGACACCAATTTATAATTATGAGATAAAAGTTGATATGATCACAAACTAAGTCACAAATATCAGTTTAAAAAAAATTTATATATATATATATATATATATATATATATATATATAAATTGACATACTAAATTATAATTATGAGAAAAAAAATTTTAATTAAGATTTAAAATGTCGAAAATTATGAGATAAAAAGTAAAAATTATGACATACTAAGACGTGATTATGAGATAAAACTTGAAATTATGACAAAAAAATTCTAATGGACATACTAAATCATAATTATGAGGAAAAAATGGTGAAATTATGACTTAAGCCAAAACTTATGAGATAAAAAGTAAAAATTATGAGTCACAATTATGAGATAACACTTGAAATTATGACATACTGAGTCATTATTATCATCAGGTGCGAAAAAATCAAAATTGACAATCAATTATGAGAAAAAAAGGTGAAATTATGACTTAAAATTGAAAATTATGAGATAAAAAGTAAAAATGATGACAGTCATAATTATGAGATAACAGTTGAAATTATGACATACTGAGTCATTATTATCATCAGGTGCGAAAAAAATCAAAATTGACAATCAAATATGAGAAAAAAAGGTGAAATTATGACTTAAAATCGAAAATTATGAGATAAA
Organism: Zacco platypus; assembly: GCA_038088235.1. NCBI lineage: Eukaryota > Metazoa > Chordata > Actinopteri > Cypriniformes > Xenocyprididae > Zacco > Zacco platypus. Next base: position 36,401,250 of record CM076081.1, on the reverse strand, counting down.
AAGTAAAAATTATGACAGTCATAATTATGAGATAACAGTTGAAATTATGACATACTGAGTCATTATTATCATCAGGTACGAAAAAATCAAAATTGACAATCAATTATGAGAAAAAAAGGTGAAATTATGACTTAAAATCGAAAATTATGAGATAAAAAGTAAAAATTATGACAGTCACAATTATGAGATAACAGTTGAAATTATGACATACTGAGTCATTATTATCATCAGGTGCGAAAAAATCAAAATTGACAATCAATTATGAGAAAAAAAGGTGAAATTATGACTTAAAATCGAAAATTATGAGATAAAAAGTAAAAATTATGACATACTAAAACGTGATTATGAGATAAAACTTGAAATTATGACAAAAAAAATTGTAATGGACATACTAAATCATAATTATGAGGGAAAAAATGGTGAAATTATGACTTAAGTCAAAACTTATGAGATAAAAAGTAAAAATTATGACAGTCATAATTATGAGATAACAGTTGAAATTATGACATACTGAGTCATTATTATCATCAGGTGCGAACTTGAAGTTATGAAAAATAATTTTTTTAAAAATCGAAATGGATATACTAAATCATAAGTATGAGATAAAATGTCAAAATTATGACATACCAAGTTATAATTATGAGATAAAATGTGAAATTATGACGTACAAAGTCATTATTATGACTAAAACAAATTGAAATTGACATACTAAATCATAATTATGAGGGGGGAAAAAAAATTATGATCTATCAAACACTAAGACATAAAGTAAAAATTATGACATCCCAAGACGTGATTATGAGATAAAACTTGAAATTATGAAAAATATTTTTTTAAAAATCGAAATGGATACACTAAATCATAGGTATGAGAAAAAATGGTGAAATTAAGACTCAAGTAAAAAATTATGAGATAAAATGTCAAAATTATGACATACCAAGTTATAATTATGAGATAAAATGTGAAATTATGACATACTAAATCATAATTATGAGAAAAAAAATGTAAAATTATTACCTGTTGAAAATTAAGATATAAAGTAAAAATTATGACATATTAAGACGTGATTATGAGATAAAACTTGAAATTATGACAAAAAAATTCTAATGGATATACTAAATCATAATTATGAGGAAAAAATGGTGAAATTATGACTTAAGTCAAAACTTATGAGATGAAAAGTCAAAATTATGACACCAATTTATAATTATGAGATAAAAGTTGATATGATCACAAACTAAGTCACAAATATCAGTTTAAAAAAAATTTATATATATATATATATATATATATATATATATATATAAATTGACATACTAAATTATAATTATGAGAAAAAAAATTTTAATTAAGATTTAAAATGTCGAAAATTATGAGATAAAAAGTAAAAATTATGACATACTAAGACGTGATTATGAGATAAAACTTGAAATTATGACAAAAAAATTCTAATGGACATACTAAATCATAATTATGAGGAAAAAATGGTGAAATTATGACTTAAGCCAAAACTTATGAGATAAAAAGTAAAAATTATGAGTCACAATTATGAGATAACACTTGAAATTATGACATACTGAGTCATTATTATCATCAGGTGCGAAAAAATCAAAATTGACAATCAATTATGAGAAAAAAAGGTGAAATTATGACTTAAAATTGAAAATTATGAGATAAAAAGTAAAAATGATGACAGTCATAATTATGAGATAACAGTTGAAATTATGACATACTGAGTCATTATTATCATCAGGTGCGAAAAAAATCAAAATTGACAATCAAATATGAGAAAAAAAGGTGAAATTATGACTTAAAATCGAAAATTATGAGATAAAAAGTAAAAATTATGACAGTCATAATTATGAGATAACAGTTGAAATTATGACATACTGAGTCATTATTATCATCAGGTACGAAAAAATCAAAATTGACAATCAATTATGAGAAAAAAAGGTGAAATTATGACTTAAAATCGAAAATTATGAGATAAAAAGTAAAAATTATGACAGTCACAATTATGAGATAACAGTTGAAATTATGACATACTGAGTCATTATTATCATCAGGTGCGAAAAAATCAAAATTGACAATCAATTATGAGAAAAAAAGGTGAAATTATGACTTAAAATCGAAAATTATGAGATAAAAAGTAAAAATTATGACATACTAAAACGTGATTATGAGATAAAACTTGAAATTATGACAAAAAAAATTGTAATGGACATACTAAATCATAATTATGAGGGAAAAAATGGTGAAATTATGACTTAAGTCAAAACTTATGAGATAAAAAGTAAAAATTATGACAGTCATAATTATGAGATAACAGTTGAAATTATGACATACTGAGTCATTATTATCATCAGGTGCGAAAAAATCAAAATTGACAATCAATTATGAGAAAAAAAGGTGAAATTATGACTTAAAATCGAAAATTATGAGATAAAAAGTAAAAATGATGACAGTCATAATTATGAGATAACAGTTGAAATTATGACATACTGAGTCATTATTATCATCAGGTGCGAAAAAATCAAAATTGACAATCAATTATGAGAAAAAAAGGTGAAATTATGACTTAAAATCGAAAATTATGAGATAAAAAGTAAAAATGATGACAGTCATAATTATGAGATAACAGTTGAAATTATGACATACTGAGTCATTATTATCATCAGGTGCGAAAAAATCAAAATTGACAATCAATTATGAGAAAAAAAGGTGAAATTATGACTTAAAATCGAAAATTATGAGATAAAAAGTAAAAATTATGACATACTAAAACGTGATTATGAGATAAAACTTGAAATTATGACAAAAAAAAATTGTAATGGACATACTAAATCATAATTATGAGGAAAAAATTGTGAAATTATGACTTAAGTCAAAACTTATGAGATAAAAAGTAAAAATTATGAGTCACAATTATGAGATAACAGTTGAAATTATGACATACTGAGTCATTATTATCATCAGGTGCGAAAAAATCAAAATTGACAATCAAATATGAGAAAAAAAGGTGAAATTATGACTTAAAATCGAAAATTATGAGATAAAAAGTAAAAATTATGACAGTCACAATTATGAGATAACAGTTGAAATTATGACATACTGAGTCATTATTATCATCAGGTGCGAAAAAATCAAAATTGACAATCAATTATGAGAAAAAAAGGTGAAATTATGACTTAAAATCGAAAATTATGAGATAAAAAGTAAAAATTATGACATACTAAAACATCATTATGAGATAAAACTTGAAATTATGACAAAAAAAATTGTAATGGACATACAATTATGACATACTAAAACGTGATTATGAGATAAAACTTGAAATTATGACAAAAAAAATTGTAATGGATACACTAAATCTTAATTATGAGGAAAAAATGGTGAAATTATGACTTAAGTCAAAAATTATGAGATAAAATGTCAAAATTATGACATACCAAGTTATAATTATGAGATAAAATGTGAAATTATGACATACAAAGTCATTATTGTGACTAAAACAAATTGAGAATTATGAGGGAAAAAAAGGTGAAATTATGACTTAAAATCAAAAATTATGAGATAAAAAGTAAAAGTTACGGCATAAGTCATAGTTGAAATTATGACATACTAAGTCATAATGATCAGATTTTTTTTTAAAAATCGAAACTGACAAACTAAATCATAATTATGAGGAAAAAAAGTTTACATTATGACTTAAAGTCAAAAGCGTTGAGCTGCTGATCATGAGCCGGTGGTTTCTGTCTGTCAGCGCTCATGCTCACACAGCAAACTCAATTCACGTCACAGTTTGAGAACAAGCCAGTGCGGACTGTCAGTCATCCGTCAGTCTTTTGTCCTGCTGTTGTTTATGTTGCATTAATCGCGGGGGTGTTCGGAGAAGGTCTTGTGTCCGCCGAACGCCGCTTGCTAATGCAGACTTGTGAAATCTGTTCGCCGTCCAAACCGATTAAAGGCAGCACGCTAGATGTGTGGCATCTCTTCCCTACGGCGATGATAAATCATTCATAACACTCACTCCCGTCATAATTCATCTGCCGCTAGAACCTTCTACTTTGATTAGTGTACACGATCACCGCCAATGCTTTAATAACACCGACAACAACGTCCCCGCGTTAATGACCAGACAGGAGTGAGAGGATACAGTGTGAAGACCGTCAAAATTATGACTTCAAAAATATTGACTAAATCATACTTGAGGAAAAGGTCAAAGGTCATGACGTTTAATGTCAAAATGTTTCATGTTAGATGTCATAAAGATACATTTATGACATAAAAAGTCAAAACTGACATGCTTCATCAAAATTATGACACAAGTCAAAATTATGATTGAAAGTCAATTATGACAAAACTTGAAAAACTATCATAATTATGATATTAAAAAAACTTCAAATTGACAAAATTATGACATATATCATAAAGTTTAATTAAAACGTTATAATTATGACAAGACACAACTGACATAATTAGTCAAAATTATGACAAAAGCCAAAATTATGATTTAAAAGGTCAATTATGACATAAAAATAAGTCATAATTCATAAGTTTTAAATTGACAATCATAATTGAGAAAGTCAAAATTATGATTTAAAAATCGAAATGGACAAACTAAATCATAGGTATGAGAAAAAATGGTGAAATTGAGACTCAAGTCAAAAATTATGAGATAAAATGTCAAAATTATGACATACAAAGTTATAATTATGAGATAAAATGTGAAATTATGACATACAAAGTCATTATTGTGACTAAAACAAATTGAAATTGACATACTAAATCATAATTATGACGGGGAAAAAAATAGATTATGACCTATCAAAAACTGAGATATAAAGTAAAAATTGTGACATACTAAAACGTGATTATGATATTAAAAAAACTTCAAATTGACAAAATTATGACATATATCATAAAGTTTAATTAAAACGTTATAATTATGACAAGACAAAACTGACATAATTAGTCAAAATTATGACAAAAGCCAAAATTATGATTTAAAAGGTCAATTATGACATAAAAATAAGTCATAATTCATAAGTTTTAAATTGACAATCATAATTGAGAAAGTCAAAATTATGATTTAAAAATCGAAATGGACATACTAAATCATAGGTATGAGGAAAAAATGGTGAAATTGAGACTCAAGTCAAAAATTATGAGATAAAATGTCAAAATTATGACATACCAAGTTATAATTGTGAGATAAAATGTGAAATTATGACATACAAAGTCATTATTGTGACTAAAACAAATTGAAATTGACATACTAAATCATAATTATGACGGGGAAAAAAATAGATTATGACCTATCAAAAACTGAGATATAAAGTAAAAATTGTGACATACTAAAACGTGATTATGATATTAAAAAAACTTCAAATTGACAAAATTATGACATATATCATAAAGTTTAATTAAAACGTTATAATTATGACAAGACAAAACTGACATAATTAGTCAAAATTATGACAAAAGCCAAAATTATGATTTAAAAGGTCAATTATGACATAAAAATAAGTCATAATTCATAAGTTTTAAATTGACAATCATAATTGAGAAAGTCAAAATTATGATTTAAAAATCGAAATGGACAAACTAAATCATAGGTATGAGGAAAAAATGGTGAAATTGAGACTCAAGTCAAAAATTATGAGATAAAATGTCAAAATTATGACATACCAAGTTATAATTGTGAGATAAAATGTGAAATTATGACATACAAAGTCATTATTGTGACTAAAACAAATTGAAATTGACATACTAAATCATAATTATGAGGGGGAAAAAAAAATAGATTATGACCTATCAAAAACTGAGATATAAAGTAAAAATTATGACATAAGACGTGATTATGATATTAAAAAAACTTCAAATTGACAAAATTATGACATATATCATAAAGTTTCATTAAAAAGTTATAATTATGACAAGACAAACCTGACATAATTAGTCAAAATTATGACAAAAGCCAAAATTATGATTTAAAAAGTCAATTATGGCATAAAAATTTAAATTATGAAAAAATAAGTCATAATTCATAAGTTTTAAATTGACAATCATAATTGAGAAAGTCAAAATTATGATTTATAAAATTCATAATTATGAGATCAGATTTGAAATGATGACAAACTAAGTCACAATTATGTCTAAATCATAATTATGAGATTAAAGAAAAATCGACCTGACACTAAATCATTGCCAAAATTAAGAAATACTGAGTTATAAGTTGAATTTCTAAAGTTATAAAAGGTGAAAAAAGTTGAAATTGTGACATAAGTTGAAATTTAAAGTCATATTTGACATAAGATTTTAAATTATGACATACTAATTCATAATTATTAGATTCAAAATTATGAGAAAAATTCAAAATTATGATTTAAAAAGTTGATTCTGAGATAAATTGAAATTATGACATACTAATTCATAATTATTAGATTCAAAATCAAAATTATGAGAAAAATTCAAAATTATGATTTAAAGTTATAATTATGAGATAAAAGATGAAATTGTGACATACTAAGTCATAATTATTAGATTAAAAATCAAAATTAAGAGAATAAATTATGAGAAAAATGTCGAAACAATAGTCATAATTATGAGATAAAAGTTAAAATTATGACATACTAAGTCAATTATTAGATTAAAAATTGAAATTATGAGAAAAATGTTGAAATTATGATTTAAAGTCATAATTATGAGATAAAAGATGAAATTGTGACATACTAAGTCATAAATATTAGATTAAAAATCAAAATGAGACACTAAATCATAATTATGAGAAACAATGTTGAAATTACGAATTATATTTATGAGATACAATTTGAAATTATGACATAATAAGTCATAATAATGAGATAGAAGTTAAAATGATGACATACTAAATTGAAATTATGAGAAAAATGTTGAAGTTATGATTTAAAGTCATAATTATGAGATAAAAGATGAAATTGTGACATACTAAGTCATAATTATTAGATTAAAAATCAAAATTAAGAGAATAAATTATGAGAAAAATGTCGAAACAATAGTCATGATTATGAGATAAAAGATGAAATTGTGACATACTAAGTCATAATTATTAGATTAAAAATCAAAATTAAGAGAATAAATTATGAGAAAAATGTCGAAACAATAGTCATGATTATGAGATAAAAGATGAAATTGTGACATACTAGGTCATAATTATTAGATTAAAAATTGACATTATGAGAAAAATGTTTAAATTATGATTTAAAGTTATAATTATGAGATAAAAGATGAAATTGTGACATACTAAGTCATAATTATTAGATTAAAAATTGAAATTATGAGAAAAATGTTGAAATTATGATTTAAAGTCATAATTATGAGATAAAAGATGAAATTGTGACATACTAAGTCATAATTATGAGATAAAAGATGAAATTGTGACATACTAAGTCATAAATATTAGATTAAAAATCAAAATGAGACACTAAATCATAATTATGAGAAACAATGTTGAAATTATGAATTAGTCATATTTATGAGATACAATTCCAAATTATGACATACTAAGTCATAATAATGAGAAAAATGTTGAAGTTATGAATTAAAGTCATAATTATGAGATAAAAGATGAAATTATGACATACTAAATCATAATTATTAGATTAAAAATCAAAATGAGACACTAAATCATAATCAAAATTAAGAGAATAAATAATGAGAAAAATGTCGAAACAATAGTCATGATTATGAGATAAAAGATGAAATTGTGACATACTAAGTCATAAATATTAGATTAAAAATCAAAATGAGACACTAAATCATAATTATGAGAAAAAATGTTGAAATTACGAATTATATTTATGAGATACGATTTGAAATTATGACATAATAAGTCGTAATAATGAGATAGAAGTTAAAATGATGACATACTAAATCGTAATTATGAGAAAAATTTCAAAATTATGATTTAAAAAGTCATAATCATGACATAAAAAGTTGAAAGTCATAATCTTGACTTTTAATGTCATAACTTTGTGTTTTTAAAGCGAAGCGTCTGTAAGTGTTAAAGTGTGTTTGACCCGTATTACAGCAGCTAAACCAGAGCTCCAGGCCTCAGATCAGCTAAATGCAGCTCATATCCTCTAGCTGGCAATATCTGCCCTGAAATATCACACACAACATCATATTCTGCGGCTGCTGTGATTAAACACACTTTCCGGCTCAACTTTGTGTGTTTGCTTTAAGCGGAGCTCGAGGAACGAGTGATTTTCATTAATGAGTGTGTGAAGTATTGTGGTGACATTTATTCTGTGGCTGCGGTTTTGAGCGCCGAGACACGCGGCCGTTCTTGACACAGACTTTCTCTCGCTGTCATTTAATTAACCCGCCGCAGATTAAAATGTTATCCACCTTTATCTCAGACTGGCTTTTTGATTGTCGAGATATATGGAAGTAAACCGTTCGGCGTTTGCCCATCATGTTAAGACAATGAGATATTTGGAGGAGTCGCTTCAAACCTGTATGACTTTCTTTCTTCAGGTATTTTGAAGAACACTGTGAACCAAACAGCATTGAACCCCATTGACTTTCATTACATGGGGAAAATAAAACCCAGACATTTCTCAAAATATCTTCTTTTACGTTCCACAGAAGAAAGGAAGGTTTGGAGTGACATGAGGGAGGCATTTACTTAAGAAGAAAAAACTATTAAAGTCTTGTTTTCTGAAAAACTAATCAAAATGAGGCATCAAAAAGCTTAAATCAAAGTGAGTTTATGCTTAAAGCAAGAAAAAATATCTGCCAGTGGGGTCAGAAAATTCAACTTCATTCAAAAGGGAAAACATGTTTATTTTTCTTACTCCACTGGCAGATTTTTTTTTCTTGTTTTAAGCACAAATTCACTTAATTTTGATACATTTTCAGAAAGAAAGACTTAATATCTTCAGTCATTTTGCTTCTCCGGTAAATGTATCTTGGTTTAAGAATGATTGTATTTGTACTGGAAAACATGACAAAAATACTGAGGAAGATTGCAGGTATATAATTAATTCATTTGTTGTGAATTATAAATTTCACATTATTATTTGTTGTGTCTAATCTACGGAGCCCCGCACATGACATGCAAGAAAAAAAATTTAAATTGCGCGCACGTTTTAGTAAATCAAAGAAATAAAATAGGAAATCGTGCGCACGTTTTAGTAGATCGAGGAAACGAAATAGTAAATCGCACGTACATTTAAGTAAATTGAGGGAACGAAATAGTAAATCGCTCGTACGTTTAAGTAAATCAAGGAAACTAAATAGTAAATCGCATGTACGTTTAAGTAAATTGAGGAAACGAAATAGTAAATCGCATGTAAGTTTTAGTAAATTGAGGGAACGAAATAGTAAATTGCGTGTATGTTTTAGTAAATCGAGGGAACGAAATAGTAAATCATGGGCACGTTTTAGTAAATCGAGAGAACGAAATAGTAAATCGTGCGCACGTTTAAGTAAATGGAGGGAACGAAATAGTAAATCATAGGCACGTTTAAATAAATTGAGGGAACCAAATAGTAAATCGTGCGCACGTTTAAGTAAATCGAGGGAACGAAATAGTAAATCATGGCCACGTTTTAGTAAATCGAGAGAACGAAATAGTAAATCGTGCGCACGTTTAAGTAAATGGAGGGAGCGAAATAGTAAATCATGGGCACGTTTAAGTAAATTGAGGGAACGAAATAGTAAATCACGCTTACATTTAAGTAAATCAAGGAAACTAAATAGTAAATCGCATGTACGTTTAAGTAAATTGAGGAAACGAAATAGTAAATCGCATGTAAGTTTTAGTAAATCGAGGGAACGAAATAGTAAATCATGGGCACGTTTTAGTAAATCGAGAGAACGAAATAGTAAATCGTGCACACGTTTAAGTAAATGGAGGGAACGAAATAGTAAATCATGGGCACGTTTAAGTAAATCGAGAGAACGAAATAGTAAATCGTGCGCACGTTTTAGTAGATCGAGGAAACGAAATAGTAAATCGCACGTACATTTAAGTAAATTGAGGGAACGAAATAGTAAATCGCTCGTACGTTTAAGTAAATCAAGGAAACTAAATAGTAAATCGCATGTACGTTTAAGTAAATTGAGGAAACGAAATATAAATCGCATGTAAGTTTTAGTAAATTGAGGGAACGAAATAGTAAATTGCGTGTATGTTTTAGTAAATCGAGGGAACGAAATAGTAAATCATGGGCACGTTTTAGTAAATCGAGAGAACGAAATAGTAAATCGTGCGCACGTTTAAGTAAATGGAGGGAACGAAATAGTAAATCATAGGCACGTTTAAATAAATTGAGGGAACCAAATAGTAAATCGTGCGCACGTTTAAGTAAATCGAGAGAACGAAATAGTAAATCGTGCGCACGTTTAAGTAAATCGAGGGAACGAAATAGTAAATCATGGCCACGTTTTAGTAAATCGAGAGAACGAAATAGTAAATCGTGCGCACGTTTAAGTAAATGGAGGGAGCGAAATAGTAAATCATGGGCACGTTTAAGTAAATTGAGGGAACGAAATAGTAAATCACGCTTACATTTAAGTAAATCAAGGAAACTAAATAGTAAATCGCATGTACGTTTAAGTAAATTGAGGAAACGAAATAGTAAATCGCATGTAAGTTTTAGTAAATCGAGGGAACGAAATAGTAAATCATGGGCACGTTTTAGTAAATCGAGAGAACGAAATAGTAAATCGTGCACACGTTTAAGTAAATGGAGGGAACGAAATAGTAAATCATGGGCACGTTTAAGTAAATCGAGAGAACGAAATAGTAAATCGTGCGCACGTTTAAGTAAATGGAGGGAACGAAATAGTAAATCATGGGCACGTTTAAGTAAATTGAGGGAACAAAATAGTAAATCACACTTACATTTAAGTAAATCAAGGGAACGAAATAGTAAATCGTGCGCACGTTTAAGTAAATGGAGGGAACGAAATAGTAAATCATGGGCACGTTTAAGTAAATTGAGGGAACGAAATAGTAAATCGCGCTTACGTTTAAGTAAATCAAGGAAACGAAATAGTAAATCGCATGTAAGTTTTAGTAAATCGAGGGAACGAAATAGTAAATCATGGGCACGTTTTAGTAAATCGAGAGAACGAAATAGTAAATCGTGCGCACGTTTAAGTAAATGGAGGGAACGAAATAGTAAATCATGGGCACGTTTAAGTAAATCGAGAGAACGAAATAGTAAATCGTGCGCACGTTTAAGTAAATGGAGGGAACGAAATAGTAAATCATGGGCACGTTTAAGTAAATTGAGGGAACAAAATAGTAAATCACACTTACATTTAAGTAAATCAAGGGAACGAAATAGTAAATCGTGCGCACGTTTAAGTAAATGGAGGGAACGAAATAGTAAATCATGGGCACGTTTAAGTAAATTGAGGGAACGAAATAGTAAATCGCGCTTACGTTTAAGTAAATCAAGGAAACAAAATAGTAAATCGCATGTAAGTTTTAGTAAATCGAGGGAACGAAATAGTAAATCATGGGCACGTTTTAGTAAATCGAGAGAACGAAATAGTAAATCGTGCGCACGTTTAAGTAAATGGAGGGAACGAAATAGTAAATCATGGGCACGTTTAAGTAAATCGAGAGAACGAAATAGTAAATCGTGCGCACGTTTAAGTAAATGGAGGGAACGAAATAGTAAATCATGGGCACGTTTAAGTAAATTGAGGGAACAAAATAGTAAATCACACTTACATTTAAGTAAATCAAGGGAACGAAATAGTAAATCGTGCACACGTTTAAGTAAATCGAGGGAACGAAATAGTAAATCACGCTTACATTTAAGTAAATCGAGGTAACGAAATAGTAAATCGCACTTACGTTTAAGTAAATCGCGCTTACGTTTAAGTAAATCGAGGGAACGAAATAGTAAATCGTGCACACGTTTAAGTAAATGGAGGGAACGAAATAGTAAATCACACTTACATTTAAGTAAATGAAGGGAACGAAATAGTAAATCACGCTTACGTTTAAGTAAATGGAGGGAACGAAATAGTAAATCGTGCGCACGTTTCAGTAAATGGAGGGAACGAAATAGTAAATCACACTTACATTTAAGTAAATGAAGGGAACGAAATAGTAAACCACGCTTACATTTAAGTAAATCGCACTTACGTTTAAGTAAATCGAGGGAACGAAAAAGTAAATCGCACTTACGTTTAAGTAAATCGAGGGAACGAAATAGTAAATCGCACTTACGTTTAAGTAAATCGCGCTTACTTTTAAGTAAATCGATGGAACGAAATAGTAAATCACGCTTACATTTAAGTAAATCGAGGGAACGAAATAGTAAATCGCACTTACGCTTAAATAAATCGAGCTTACTTTTAAGTAAATCGAGGGAACGAAATAGTAAATCGCGCTTATGTTTAAGTAAATCGAGGGAACGAAATAGTAAATTGAGTGCACAATATTGAGTGAGTTTATGGTTGAAATGAGAAATAATAATATCTGCCAATGGAGTCAGAAAAACAAACTTAATTCAAAGGAAACACAAGATTATTTTTCTGACCGCAGATATTTATTTTTTTATGAATTTTGATCACTTACATCTTCAGTCATTTCTCTTCTCCAGTAAACGTTCCTTGATTTAAGAACGTTTAAGTATTTGTCGCCAACAGTACCATCACCCCGTCCGGTCTACAATCACAGCGACTCACACCTGATTATGTAACAGCCACACAGAATAATGCTGAACACATCCTTACAGCAACTTCATAAGCTCCTCGCACAACTTTTCTTATTTCTCAGGTGGTTATTTCTTTTCCTTTGCCTTTTTTTTTTTTGCTTATGCCCAACATTCTCTATTATTAAGCAGAAGTCTTGGGTGAATTGTCTTTAGCAGCATCTGCTGACCACGGTCTCGGGGAGGATGTGCTCACCTGGAGGCGCTGCACACAGACGGCCAGATGCTGCGTAAGCGAGATCAGGACATCTATCATCTGTGGCTTTACAGGAGCGGCGCATCTGGGGCCGGAGCGCGGCGGAGCGGCAGACGGACGCCGTCACACACCTACAATGAGGAAGATGTCGTCACTTCTGACCCCAAGAGTCACAGTTACCCTTAATATCACACACGTCACACGTGCCAACTAGGGGTGGCACGGTCCACAAAACCCACGGTTTTCGGTTCTGTACGGTTCTTCTTGTTATTTTTTCTTTTAACCTTTAACACTCCAGAAATTTCCTTCAGCATATGATATATAGCTTATTAGCTTAATTATCCACCATTTAGGATACAGTATTAAAATTTTTGTAATGTAATCATACACTAACTGAATTTGACTGACTTTCAGCACATTATTGGGAGCATCTCTGAGTAAAAGCTGGTGAGATTTTGATACAGCGAGAGAGAAACATTGATGATGACGTGCTTTTCGTTTGTTTGGCATGTGTGTTGTTATCTCTACAGGAACTTGAGCCTTTTTAGCACACAAAGATTGAAATTAACTTGCATTTATCAAACTGCCAACTTCAGTGAAGCTCTTACAAAAAAATATATTTTAAAGACAAAGAGAGGAACTCTTAAAGCTCTGTCTTTAAACATAAATATATAATATAATGTAATAACATAAACATCCCCAATGCTTTAGTTTTCACTGAGAGGTTGTTCAGAAGTTGTTTCCTAACCGGCTCTCTCCTGTTTGTGCTCATCGTCTTCTCAAATGAACTTCATATTAGAAGTGTTTCATTCGCATATTGAACATTTTGCACAATTCTTGCACACAGTGGCAGTTTTATCTACTGTTTTATTTCCGTTGTCATCGTAAGTAACATGAAATCCAAAATGTTCCCACACACCGGATTTGAACGACTCGGATGCATCCGCCGACTCCGGGCAGCCTTCATTATGGGCCATTCACATTTCGCGCCTAAAAAAGCGCGGCTTTCATTTTGAGCGCGTTTGCCGCGCGCCTACATAGGAAATCATGAATATGCGCGCGAAAAAGACGCGATATGTGAACGGCCCCTTCCTCCACTTTTACTGTCTATAGCTGTGTCCGAAACCGCCCACTCGTTCACTCGTTCACTAACCCCTATATAGTGCACGGCAGTTGAGCACACTATATCAGCAAAGAGTGAACGAAAACGAGTGAGCGAATTCGGACGCTGACGTTAATAGCACGCGCCAGACAATTTCGTCATTAACATTTCCTATACCCATTTAAAATGAGCTGCCTAACAGCCTCATCCGTCCCTAAAGCACATAAAAATTCGTCAATACATCATATTCTAAGACGTCGGTTAAATACACTGGACAACTAACATATGAGAAAAATGGACCACATTATCATATGATAATAAGTATATATATTATGATATAAACCTGTATCATTTCGCTTCAAAATATCTTCACAAAGATGTTCTAATTAATAAAAAATGACACTTACATTTGTAGAAGTTGCCACTTCCCGTATTGCCGTCCGCCATATTTATTTTTCTTTGGCGCTCGATCGTCTTATCGCGTTGGATTTTGGGTTACGGCGCTTTAACGAGTGTACGGCGAATGTACGCTCAAAATCAGAGAGGATTGTGGGTAAAAGTAGTGAACGAATGTAGGGAATGCAGTCGTTCACTCAGAATTCGGACCGCCCTACAAAATGGCCGACACCCGATATAGTGCACTATATAGTGGATACACAATCCCATTAGTTCAAAGGTACTCTCTTCAGCGCCGGTTTACAATTCCTACAAAGTCATGTTACGATAAAAGCCATTTCAACTACATTTATGTGTGTATTAGTTAGCATATGTACTAGCATAGCATACAGATACCCGATTAGCCTGATAGTGTAGTTTATAAAGGCATTTGCACTTACCCAATCATCTTTAATGTGTTAAATTAAGTGTTAAATGTCCAAATATTTCAGTTATAAATAAAACAAAGTAATGATGTGCAATTAATATAACCGTTTTATGATATTAGATTGTGGCGAATTTTAGCGTGTATTTCTGCATAAAACAATTGTCTTCTTCCGTAATTCAGTCTTGTTTTCCAGCACAAACATCCTTAAATCAAGATACATTTACTGGAGAAGCAAAACGACTGAAGATATTAAGTCTTGAGTTAATTTTTCTGACAACGTTGGCAAAAACTCTTAATTTTTTTTTACTTAATATCGCGTCATTTTGCTTCTAATATATCTTGATTTAGGAATGTTTAGATATTTATACTGGAAAACAATCTAATCAAGGTTATTATAGTCCACTAAAACCATAAAAGAGTTTTGCTACTTGAAATAAAACAAACACTAACTGACTTTAAAACTTAACTGCAACTAAAACTATAAAGTCGGCATGAAATGGAAGTTGCGATCGTCTTTTTTTCCCCGATGTTGTTACGTATATCCGAGTGAAATGGTGTCTTACCAAATCGGATCCTCCCAAACTGCCAGTTATTGATTATCTTAAATCGTATTAATTTAAAATACCCATATAGCTTCATTTATAATGCATAAGAACACCGTAATTTGGTAACGGTTATATTAATTGCACATCATTAGTTTGTTTTATTTATAACTGAAATATTTGGACATTTAACACTTAATTTAACACATTAAAGATGATTGGGTAAGTGCAAATGCGTGTATAAACTACACTATCAGGCTAATCGGGTATCTGTATGCTATGCTAGTACATATGCTAACTAATACACACATAAATGTAGTTGAAATGGCTTTTATCGTAACATGACTTTGTAGGAATTGTGAACCGGCGCTGAAGAGAGTACCTATGAACTAATGGGATTGTGTGGGATGGGATAACCGCTCCCTATCCACTATATAGTGCACTATATCGGGTGTCGGCCATTTTGTAGGGCTGTCCGAATTCTGAGTGAACGACTTGCACTCCCTACTTTTACCCACAATCCTCTCTGATTTTAAGCGTACATTCGACGTACACTCGTTAAAGCGCCGTTACCCAAAATCCAACGCGATAAGACAATCGAGCGCGAAAGAAAAATAAATATGGCAGACGGCAATACGGGAAGCGGCAACTTCTACAAATGTAAGTGTCATTTTTTATCAATTAGAACATCTTTGTGAAGATATTTTGAAGCGAAATGATACAGGTTTATATCATAATATATATACTTATTATCATATGATAATTTGGTCGATTTTTCTCATATGTTAGTGAACTGTTGTAATTAGAATATGATGTATTAACGAATTTTTATTTGCTTTAGGGACGGATGAGGATGTTAGGCAGCTAATTTTAATAAGAACTTAATGTGGTCATCTGTTTTTATATTTTTTATAAACAAATGTGACAGCTAATGGCTTCTCAAACGAGAACAAATGTAGGGCGGGGCTTGATTGGATGGTTGTGGTTTGCTATTGGTGGATCTCATGTGAGTGACAGGTTGCCCCGCCCTCTTTGTCAGAGCAGAGATGCTGCAAGAGGAAGATATTCTGATCCAAGATGACAAGGAACATGAATTTAAATGGTTAAAATATTTATAATAAACTGCAATACTGCATTAAAAAAACATTTTTATTTCAAGGTGACGTTGAGTAAAATTAAAACAAGATATAAAAATAAAAGACAGTGCGAAAATAACACTGATTCCTGTGTGACAACATACTGACAATCAAAAGGACATGCAGCTCGACACACAACAGACACCTGAAATAAAAGCAGAGATCTCAGCCTCACAATCCCCGGACGCCCGTCCTCCTCCGCACCCAATAATCTGCCACAAAACCAGTGTCTGATAAACTGCTGACAGGACACATGTGACACACTGACGCTCTCGGTGCGACGGTACATACGGCTGCTGACCAGCTCAATATAAGAGCAGCACGACCCCAGGAAGCTAAAACAATATAACATAATATAACACCAGGATTCCTGTGAACAAAGTGTAAATTAAACTAGAACGAATCTGTATGCAGTGTTAAAACTCCCCGCACATCTACAGAGTGCTATTTAAAATGTTGCTAAGGCATTCTGGGAGGTTGCAAGGATGTTGGTTATTCGGCGACAGCTGCTGATGGAACGGAAACTAAAACTATTGACTGCCAAAAATCACTAAGCAACAATAAAGAGGTCGACGTAATGCAAAGTACAAAAAATTTAATTTAAAGGAGACCTATAATGCCGCTTTCACAAGATGTAATATCAGTCTCTGGTGTCTCCAGAATGTGTGTGAAGTTTCAGCTCAGATAATTTATTATAGCTTGTCAAATTTGCCTCTATTTGGGTGTGAGCAAAAACACGCCGTTTTTGTGTGTGTCCCTTTAAATGAGCTGCTGCTCCCCACCCCCTTTCCAGAAAAAAGCTTTAACAGCTCAACAACAACAAAGCTGGGGAATCTCACGCAGACGGTGTTCATCCTTACATTGTTCAAACTGATGGAGAGACTCAGGAAGAAGTTCCAACTTTTAGACGTTTCTGAACGGTTAGTGGATAAATTGATGTAGTTGCTGTGGAGTTGATCAACTCATCACTAGCATGTGTCGTCACGTTCATCTTTTTTCCTTGAATTGACCCTCGTTTGTGAAGCAGTCCGCCGTAAAATGACGGCATCAACAACACTCGACTACAACAACTCTTCCTCTTCTCTAAAGCAGCACAACATGGCCCCGCCCCCTTTGTTGTATGTTCTCGGGGGCGGGGTTTATGTAAATTTTGTTGTTTGTGATGTCACCAACCCAGGAAGAAGCTCATTGTAGTCCTTAAAAAGCGATTTCTGTAAAAGAAAATATCTCCCTCTGCATTGAACTTTGAATGTCGTAACTTTGTAGATGTTGTTTATGCTCAAACAGCAACATTCTCCACAGATCATTTATTATCGCTTGACAAATTTGCCCCTATTTGGGTGTGAGCAAAAACACGCCGTTTTTGTGTGTTTCCCTTTAAATGCAAATGAGCTGCTGCTCCCCGCCCCCTTTCCAGAAAAAAGCTTTAACAGCTCAACAACAACAAAGCTGGAGAATCTCACGCAGACGGTGTTCATCCTTACATTGTTCAAACTGATGGAAAGAAGTTCCAACTTTTAGACGTTTCTGAACGGTTAGTGGATAAATTGATGTTCTAAGGGGCGGGGTTTATGTAAATTTTAGGGTTTGCGATGTCACCAATCCAGGAAGAAGCTCGTTGTAGTTCCTACCAGCCGTTTGTTATAGCGATTTCTATATATATCAAAATAGTACGCTAAATCATGTGCACAATTTAGCAAATCAAGGGAATGAATTATTAAATCATGTGCATGATTTATAAATCGAGGGAACGACTTAAAATGTATTTTTTTTACTCTGGTTGTCATGTGTGGGGCTCCGTTTTTTTGATAATTTTTACAACAATTTCACGGCCCTCAGAAAATTTAGTTGTTTGAATATCTGAACATGCAATATGTCAAAAAAAAGAACAGAGCCTTTGCTTTAAAAAACAAACAAAAAGGTTAATTTTAGCTTCATGCATTCTTTTTTTTATAAAACACTTGAATGTGGGGAAGTTTCATAAAAATGGCGACATTTTGAGCAAAGAGCTGAGAAAAAATTGCGTTTTTTGTTGTTGTTTTTTTTTTAAAGACTACAACATGCATAAGCAATGCTTCTATCGCTTGTTTCTGCTTTCTTTTTCCTGTGTTTTGTTCTGGAGATTCTGCACTCTTTCAGACAATGTGTAATAGCGCCCCCTGCTGTATAACAGTGAAAAATCCACAGAAAATTCCGCCAGTGGCGGGGAAAGAGTTAAGAACACTTGCAGCTTATCGAACTCATGACGCACTTTACAGTTATTGACCTAAACTGCATCAAAATTGAACGGAATCGCACCGAATAATGACACTATTGTCTTTTTGGAGCTGCTTTACAGCTGTTTGTTACTGTTTATATTGTATTACGCACTACAGAAAAGCACACTGACATTGCATTTAAGTTTTATATAATATTCAAGTAAATCCACAGCACACTCGCATGATTTGAGAATTCATCCACGTCTGTATGTGTTTTGTTTCATCTATACTGTGCAGCCGTTCATTTCTGCTGGACCAGGTGAAACGAGCCTCGCTGCAAATGAACTGCACAGCGTTACTCCATGAAAAGCAACATGTAAAATTAGTCCACACTAAAAGGTAGAAAGTTTGTTAATGAAACACGTTGAACTTCTTGAAACAGACATGTCTAAAGAAAGAAACAATAAAACTAGTCCTTCTTGTTATTGTCGATGAGTTCCTCCCCGAGCATTTCAGCGAGGCAGAGATGACCCGTCTGTCGCTGCCATGGTAACGTCAGAATAAATCCTGCATGTTGCTCGCCAAGCGCTGATATTTATAACCATCCTGAGCTTCATGTTAGATTGTTAACCTCTCACCACAACAGGATGTTATTAAATTCATGTAAAATTCCAGAGCCTCTAATTTCCGAGCACGTTACGAAGGTTTATTCAAGGGTAAATCTGTTCCCTACTGGAACACACACACACACACACACACATCAGATTGTTCATGTCAAAGCGGGTGTGTGATGTGTGTTCGAACGCACACGCTGCTTCAACATGACAGCTGACAGCACGACAGAAGCTCGTCGAGTTGATTCATGTTTGATTAAAAACATCTACAATCTGATTAAACTGCTGAGAAAACTTGAGTGAGGAACTTTATTTTCCTTCTGGATTTCTTACATTTATGTTCTATTTTAGTATGAGTAGCCAGGTAGATTTTCCGCCTTTAATTGAAAATAATTAAATTGCAGCAACTATAGCAAATTAATAATCAAAAACATCATAATTGGAACTTGGAAAAACAAGTGGAAGATTGTTTTCGGGTCTAAATTAAAAAATATAAAAAGTAATTGTAACTTTTTTTGACTTTATAACTCACAATTCTGACTTTATATCACAATTCTGACTTTATATCTCAATTCTGACTTTATTTCTCTCAATTCTGACTTTATTTCTTGCAATTCTGACTTTATATCTCAATTCTGACTTTATTTCTCGCAATTCTGACTTTATTTCTCGCAATTCTGACTTTATTTCTCGCAATTCTGACTTTATTTCTCGCAATTCTGACTTTATTTCTCGCAATTCTGACTTTATTTCTCGCAATTCTGACTTTATTTCTCGCAATTCTGACTTTATTTCTCGCAATTCTGACTTTATATCTCAATTCTGACTTTATTTCTCGCAATTCTGACTTTATTTCTCGCAATTCTGACTTTATTTCTCGCAATTCTGACTTTATTTCTCGCAATTCTGACTTTATTTCTCGCAATTCTGACTTTATTTCTCGCAATTCTGACTTTATTTCTCGCAATTCTGACTTTATTTCTCGCAATTCTGACTTTATATCTCAATTCTGACTTTATTTCTCGCAATTCTGACTTTATTTCTCGCAATTCTGACTTTATTTCTCGCAATTCTGACTTTATTTCTCTCAATTCTGACTTTATTTCTCACAATTCTGTCCAGGTTCTCTCAAAGTTATGAACAAACTTCCAGCAACATTAACAGAACACTCATTCAAAGTTTTCTGGTCTTTATTAATGTTCTCAAAACGTCATTCATGGATCATTTTATTCAGAAACGTTTAAGTTTGACGTTCAACAAATGTTTTTTTTTTTTAAGTTACTGCTGGTTTCAGAATGTTCAGAGAAATTCAAAAGTAACATTCCCATAACGTTTGCAAAATGATAAAATAGAATGTTCCCTTTACATTTGCATACATTTAAAAAAACAAACAAACAAAACTAAAAACACATTTTGAACATTCAGAACAGATAAACAGGCATGGACTCCTCTAGACTCTGTTCTGTGGGATCTGCTCCAAGATGTTCGCAGCAGATCCTGTAAGTTGCGAGGTGGATCCTCCATGGATCGGACTCGATTGGATTGAGATCAGGGGAGTTTGGAGGTAGAGTCAACACCTCAAACTCTCCTCAAACCATTCCTGAAGCATTTTTGCTTTGTGTCAGGAGCATTATCCTGCTGAAAGAGCCACAGCCAACAGGGAATACGGTTTCCATGATGGTCTGCAACAATGTTGAGATAGGTGGAACGTGTTGAAGTAACGTCCACATGGATGCAGGACTCAAGTTTCCCAGCAGGACATTGATCCAGAGCATCACACTGCCTTCTTCCCATAGTGCATCCTGGTGTCATGTGTTCCCCAGGTAAGAGACGCTCACGCACCCGGACATCCACGTGATGTAGAAGAAAACACGATTCACCTTCTTCCGTCGCTCCGTGGTCCAGTTCTGACGCTCACGTCCCACTGTCGGCTCTTCCGGCGGTGGACGGCGGTCATCATGGACACCTGACCGGTCTCGTCTGCAGCTCCAAACACAACAAACTGATGCTCTGTGTGTTCTGACACCTTTCTATCAGAACCAGCATGACCTTCTGGAGCAGTTTGAGCTCCAGGAGCTCATCCGTTGGATCGGACCACACGGGTCAGCCATCAGTGAGCCTTGCATCGACTTTGAGGACAAAATGCAATCCCACCCACTAACAGGCGCCGTGATGAGGAGATCATCAGTGTTATTCTCTTCACCTGTCAGTGTCATAATGTCTAATCAGTGTATAAATACTGTACATTTTTCAAATAATCAAATCAAGTAATGTTATTTCAGGTTCATTGGTCAGCGCATTGCATTGTGGGATATACAGTACTCAGCGCAGTGTTGGCAAATGTAACGTAAGGTCATGCGAAATCGAAAATGTTTATTCTGAAGACAGCGGTATGGAAGCCGTTTCTGCCACGGAATAAAAACGGTAATTGTGACTTTACACTTTCTCGCAAACTCAGACTTGCACAATTCTGAGAAAGAAAGTCCGAATTGCAAGATGTAAACCCGGAGTGTCACAATTTCTTGTTTTACTCCATGCTGAAACTGTTCAGTAAAAACGTCTCAAATGCTGTAACGTCCTCATTTAGCGGTTCAATTAAAATAAAATAAAAAATGCCGTGTCTACAGTAAGAGTGCGGTAGTAAGACATTCTTTAATTAAATCATTTTGAAGTCACGACTTTATTTCTTCCACTGTTTTTCCTCTGTCATTATAAATTGCCTTTTTTCCTCATTAACAAACACATTTGCTCATTAACAGTGGATGTGCGGCTCCGTTAATTACACCGAAACTCTCCGGGAGCGCACAAACTATAAAGACTTTTTAGATGATCGCATGACGTGAGGAACAGAAGATTTCGTGAATCAAGCGATAATGCTGAAGTTAAACATCTCTGTGACTTCAGCTCAGCCTCAGCCGAAATATAATCTACACATCAGCAGCAGATGCATTAATGCGTTTGATCTTTCCTAATGCCCCGGTCTTACAGTGGATCTCAACGGAGCGGGACGTCACGCTGCTACAGAAAACAGCAGCCTCTCTCGGATGCGGCCCTCTAAATTGTTTGCCGTGACATTTGGGGGCAAAGCAATCCATGCCTCATTTTCTCAGCCTCAAAGACCAGCAGTCCATTAGATCGATAGCGCAGAGATTTCCTGTCCCCGCGCGAGCGTAAATATCACACGCGCTGCTCTTGGCGAGAACGAGACACGCTGTCAGTTTGCTGCGCGTCGCCGGGAGATTTGATGAGAGCAATCGGGCCTTTCCGTAATGCACGTGGGCAGCACAAAAGAAGCTTTACAGTAATTGTGAGTTATTAAAACCGGTAATCACCCCCTGAGCGCAATGAGGTGTAATGAACTTCACTGCTGGAACGTCGTACGGATAAGAACTTCTCACGGAGGCAGAAACTGATAAGGCTCGTGTTTGTTGCGCCGCTCGTGAGAGAAAGTCATCAGCTGTAACCCCAGAAGCGCGTTTTCCCCGATCGGCACTCAAAGGGAATCAAAACAGCATTGAGTTGAAAAGCTCACGCGCTGCCGCCCACCCGCGCGCGCCCACGCACGTCCACCCACGACGCCTCTCAAACCCCACAATGCAATGTTTCCGGCAGTGGTGCGCGCGGGGACTGTGCTGAAGTGCTCAGATGGAAAAAGCAGCGGGTCATCGCTCTTTGGAAGCTTATTTCCGCTTATATCTCGCAATTCCTACAAACTAATTAACATTTTTTCTAGGAATTCTTGAATCGCTTTTCAGGGTTTTTTTTATAGCTGATCAACGATAAAACATTGATTCAGCCAATCAGAATCCATCCTGCTAAGAGCACGAGCACAGAACAATATCGCCCGCTGTTGTGGATGCTAATTCGGAACTTTGACTTTTCTCAGAATCACCTGATAAAAGGAAGAAAAAAAAAGACTGCAACTCAAAATTCTGAGGAAAAAATAAGATGTTAACTAAGATTTATAACTAACAATTGTGAGAATCTCAAAATTCGGAGAAGTTGTGAGATAAAAAGTCGCAATTAAAGCCCGTTCACACCAAGGACGATAACTATAACAAAGATCTTAAGTCCTTACGCAACTATAACTATAAATCAGAATCCGTTATTACATGAGACTTAACGAATATCGGAGAAGCCAAAACCGAGCTAACAGGGAACGTTCTCCGAATGTTCCGGCAAGGTTCTTTCAAAGTTATGAACAAATGCTCTGCGCTGTAAAAAAAATGCTGGGTTAAAGACAACAATATATGGACAAACATATTAATAAACATTCATTTCCAACCCATTTTGAGGGATTTTAAGTGAGCAATACAGTAATTTTGAAACAATAGTTTGTAACCTAAACATTGAACCCAACCACTGGGTCAAAACAACCCAATCACTGGGTTTGTCCATTTTTTTTTAACCCAATTTGGATCATTTTTAGTGTGCATTTTTGGATCAAATATTGACAAATCTAACTCAATATTTTTAAACACAACTGTTGGATTCGTCCATATTTGACCCAAGCATGGGTTCAAACTGACCCAGTAACGTTAATGGAACGGTCAAAGTCTTTAATAATGTTCTCAAAGTTAGCACAAAAATCTTATTTATGCGTAGGTCATGAAACGCTTTAGTTGGACGTTCGTCTAACATTTTGTAAACGTTAATACTTATTATCGTTCTCGCAATTCTCGCAAATTCGGAATTCTGACTTTTTCTCAGAATCACCTGAAAAACGGAGGGAAAAAATATGCAACTCAGAATTCTGAGGAAAAAACTCAGAATTGTAAAATGTTAACTAGTTTTAACTAGCAATTGCGAGAAAGAAATCGAGAGATAAAAAGTCGTAATCGAGGCCCGTTCACACCAAGGACGATAACTATAACAATCGTCTGAAAAAGCTCGTAAGTCCTTACGCAACTATAACGACACAATATAGTTGGAATCACTTTCAGAACGTTTTTTTTTAAAACATTTACAGCCAATCAGAATCCATCCTGCTAAGAGCACGAGCACAGAACAATATCGCCCGCTGTTGTGGATGCTAATTATCGTTATAGTTATCGCGCAATTCTCGCTAATTCGGAACTTTGACTTTTTCTCAGAATCACCTGATAAAAGGAAGAAAAAAAAAAGACTGCAACTCAAAATTCTGAGGAAAAAATATGATGTTAACTAAGATTTATAACTAACAATTGTGAGAATCTCAAAATTCGGAGAAGTTGCGAGATAAAAAGCAATACAGTAATTTTGAAACTATAGTTTGCAACCTAAATATTTAACCCAACCGCTGGGTCAAAACAACCCAATCGCTGGGTTTGTGCATTTTTTTAACCCAATTTGGGTCATTTTTAACCCAGCATTTTTGGATCAAATATTGACAAATCTAACTCAATATTTTTAAACCCAACTGTTGGATTCGTCCATATTTGACCCAAGCATGGGTTCAAACTGACCCAGTAACGTTAATGGAACGGTCAAAGTCTTTAATAATGTTCTCAAAGTTAGCACAAAAATATTATTGATGCGTAGGTCATGCGCTTTAGTTGGACGTTCGTTTAACATTTTGTAAACGTTAATACTTATTATCGTTCTTGCAATTGCACAATTCTCGCAAATTTGGAATTTTTACTTTTTCTCAGAATCACCCAAAAAACGGGGGGAAAAAATCTGCAACTCAGAATTCTGAGGAAAAAAACTCAGAATTGTAAATTGTTAACTAGTTTTAACTAGCAATTGCGAGATAATCTCACAATTCTGAGAAGAAATCGAGAGATAAAAAGTCGTAATCGAGGCCCGTTCACACCAAGGACGATAACTATAACAATCGTAACAATATCGCAATCGTAAAATCATAAAAATATATATTACATATTAATCGTAAAAATATAACAATACTTATTATCGTTCTCGCAATTGCACAATTCTCGCAAATTTGGAATTTTGACTTTTCTCAGAATCACCTGAAAAACGGCGGGAAAAAATCTGCAACTCAGAATTGTAAAATGTTAACTAGTTTTAACGCGAGATAATCTCACAAATCTGAGAAGAAGCTGTGAGATAAAAAGTCGTAATCGAGGCCCGTTCACACCAAGGACGATAACTATAACACTCGTCTGAAAAAGCTTGTAAGTCCTTACGCAACTATAACAACACAATATAGTTGGATTCACTTTCAGAACGTTTTTTTGAAAACATTTACAGCCAATCAGAATCCATCCTGCTAAGAGCACGAGCACAGAACAATATCGCCCGCTGTTGTGGATGCTAATTATCGTTATAGTTATCGCGCAATTCTCGCAAATTCGGAACTTTGACTTTTTCTCAGAATCACCCGAAAAACGGAGGGAAAAAATCTGCAATTCACAATTCTGAGGAAAAAACTCAGAATTGTAAGATGTTAACTAGTTTTAACTAGCAACTGTCAGATAATCTCACAAATCTGAGAAGAAATCGAGAGATAAAAAGTCGTAATCGAGGCCCGTTCACACCAAGGACGATAACTATAACAATCATAACAATATCGTAATCGTAAAATCGTAAAAATACATATTACATATTAATCGTAAAAATATAACAATACTTATTATCGTTCTCGCAATTGCACAATTCTCGCAAATTTGGAATTTTGACTTTTCTCAGAATCACCTGAAAAACGGCGGGAAAAAATCTGCAACTCAGAATTGTAAAATGTTAACTAGTTTTAACGCGAGATAATCTCACAAATCTGAGAAGAAGCTGTGAGATAAAAAGTCGTAATCGAGACCCGTTCACACCAAGGACGATAACAATAACAATCGTCTGAAAAAGCTCGTAAGTCCTTACGCAACTATAACACCACAACATAGTTGGAATCACTTTTACATTTACAGCCAATCAGAATCCATCCAGCATTTAAAGCGACAGACGACAAAATTGCTGCGTGTGCTTTCAACAAACAGAACGAAATCGTCCGTTGTTGATGCTAATATATTTATCGTTAATTATCTTGTTGTTCTTGGTGCGAACGGGCCTTTGGCTTTATTTTTTATTGTGTCGCAGAAAACAAGCTTCCACAGATCATCGAGGGGGCAGAGGTCAATAATCAAAGGCGGCCGCCAGCTCGCTAATAATGAACGTGATTCGTCATTTATGATTTAATTGGGACCATCTTTATTCATCAGCAAATTTCTGCTGGAGTATTAGAGGGCTCGAGAGGGATCGAGCCGCTTTAATTGCGAGTGAGCTGGCAACACAACACCAAACCATGTGGTGTGGGGGGAAATGTAGCCAATATTTTACACATGCATCAGCATTTTGCACCATTTCTATGTATTGATAATTAAAAAAGCTGATGACACCAAACATTTTTTTGTCGAATATTAGCATATATGTTCCTGTGCTACATGCTAACTGTTCTCACTATGATCCTTAACGCAAATTCATGGATACAAACACACCACATTTATTTATTTCAACAGCGCTTTATACAAGATTAAAAACAGGAAATTAACAGAAGCAATGATGCACATTTCATCCCATATGAGACCAAATCAGCTCATTATTCTGATCGATTCAGTTCAGCTCAAAGTGAACTGAAACACACTATTACGAAAAAACAAAAGAGGTTTGCGCTCTAAACAAATGTCTTTTTTAAAGTCACACATTTCAGCGTGATTATGAAACAACATCTTACAGAAATAGTTGCTGATGTCAACACACACACACACTATCGGAGCTCGAATGCCGAGAAACCGCTTTTGAAATGATAATGCGCACTGGAACGGAATGGAAATGATACGCGTTTGTATTGAACAGGAGCTTTTTTTCCCGAACGGATCTCTGAATGGCGTCACTGGGGAGCGTTTGAAAAGCGATACACCTGTATTCATTGACAGGCAATTTGCACGAGCTTGAGGCGCGCTCGGATTTACAACGGGTCACACGTCCCGTGTGAATAAGCGACGTGGGACTTTGTCTTATATTTCAGTGGTCGGTTTGTCCAACTCAGATCCATTAGGAGTGTTCTGACCATTAGCTTCCTGTGCTCACTCTCTCTCTCTCTCTCTTTCTTTGTGGAAGAAAAATAGGCGGCAGGGGTTGGAAAGACAGAGGAGCCAAAAATAGAAGCCATTACTCCATTATTACAGCCTATCGTCTGTTGCTAGGCAATGGTATCAGATTAACACTAATTATCATTTTATCACACTTTCTTCTCTCCGACGTTCCCCTCTTTCCTTGAGTCTCTGCTCCATTCCTCTGCAGAGCCGAATCGCAAATAGGATCCTATGCATTGAAGCGCTGTCGGAAGCCTCCGAATCCATTAATCAACATATCTCCGTTCCGAGGCTTTTCATTCGCTGCCGTTATTACATGAGAGTTAATGAATATCGGAGAAGCCGAAACTGAGCTAACAGGGAACGTTCTCCGAATGTTCCGGCAAGGTTCTTTCAAAGTTATGAACAAATGCTCCGCGCTCTAAAAAAATGCTGGGTTAAAGACAACAATATATGGACAAACATATTAATAAACATTCATTTCCAACCCATTTTAAGTGAGCAATACAGTAATTTTGAAACAATAGTTTGCAACCTAAACATTGAACCCAACCACTGGGTCAAAACAACCCAATCACTGGGTTTGTCCATTTTTTTGAACCCAATTTGGGTCATTTTTAACCCAGCATTTTTGGATCAAATATTGAGAAATTTAACTCAATATTTTTAAACCCAACTGTTGGATTTGTCCATATTTGACCCAAGCATGGGTTCAAACTGACCCAGTAACGTTAATTGAACGTTCAAAGTCTTTAATAATGTTCTCAAAGTTAGCACAAAAATATTATTTATACGTAGGTCATGAAACGCTTTAGTTGGACGTTCGTCTAACATTTTGTAAACGTTAATACTTACTACCTATTATCGTTCTTGCAATTGCACAATTCTCGCAAATTTGGAATTTTGACTTTTTCTCAGAATCACCCGAAAAACGGGGAAAAAAATCTGCAACTCAGAATTGTAAGATGTTAACTAGTTTTAACTTGCAACTGTCAGATAATCTCACAAATCAGAATCCGTTATTACATGAGACTTAACGAATATCGGAGAAGCCAAAACCAAGCTAACAGGGAACGTTCTCCGAATGTTCCGGCAAGGTTCTTTCAAAGTTATGAACAAATGCTCCGCGCTCTAAAAAAATGCTGGGTTAAAGACAACAATATATGGACAAACATATTAATAAACATTCATTTCCAACCCATTTTGAGGGATTTTAAGTGAGCAATACAGTAATTTTGAAACTATAGTACCTAAACATTGAACCCAACCACTGGGTCAAAACAACCCAATCGCTGGGTTTGTCCATTTTTTTTAACCCAATTTGGGTCATTTTTAACCCAGCATTTTTTAATCAAATATTGACAAATCTAACTCAATATTTTTAAACCCAACTGTTGGATTTGTCCATATTTGACCATATTTGACCCAAGCATGGGTTCAAACTGACCCAGTAACGTTAATGGAACGGTCAAAGTCTTTAATAATGTTCTCAAAGTTAGCACAAAAATCTTATTTATGCGTAGGTCATGAAACGCTTTAGTTGGACGTTTGTCTAACATTTTGTAAACGTTATTACTTATTATCGTTCTCGCAATTGCACAATTCTCGCAAATTTGGAATTTTGACTTTTTCTTAGAATCACCAGAAAAACGGGGGAAAAAATCTGCAACTCAGAATTCAGAGAAAAAAAAACTCAGAATTGTAAGATGTTAACTAGTTTTAACTTGCAACTGTCAGATAATCTCACAAATCAGAATCCGTTATTACATGAGACTTAATGAATATCGGAGAAGCCAAAACCGAGCTAACAGGGAACGTTCTCCGAATGTTCCGGCAAGGTTCTTTCAAAGTTATGAACAAATGCTCCGCGCTCTAAAAAAAATGCTGGGTTAAAGACAACAATATATGGACAAACATATTAATAAACATTCATTTCCAACCCATTTTGAGGGATTTTAAGTGAGCAATACAGTAATTTTGAAACTATAGTACCTAAACATTGAACCCAACCACTGGGTCAAAACAACCCAATCGCTGGGTTTGTGCATTTTTTTTAACCCAATTTGGGTCATTTTTAACCCAGCATTTTTAGTGTGCATTTTTGGATCAAATATTGACAAATCTAACTCAATATTTTTAAACCCAACTGTTGGATTCGTCCATATTTGACCCAAGCATGGGTTCAAACTGACCCAGTAACGTTAATGGAACGGTCAAAGTCTTTAATAATGTTCTCAAAGTTAGCACAAAAATATTATTTATGCGTAGGTCATGAAACGCTTTAGTTGGACGTTAAACATTTTGTAAACGTTATTACTTACTACACTTTAAGATATGTTAAAAACACAAGTTGGGTTGGTCAAACCCAGCAATTGGGTTGTTTTAACCCAGCGGTTGGGTTAAATGTTTGCCCAACCTGCCGGGTAGTTTTATTTAACTCACCTATTGTTTAAAAATGACTGTATTGCTTACTTAAAATGAACCCAAAGTATGTTGGAAATGAATTAAATTGCTTATTAATAACATTCCCTTTTTTGATTGTTATCGTTGCCTGTAGTTATTTTGTGTCTGATTTTTAATTTCCAAATTATTTTGGGTTCATTTTAAACCAGCCATATAGTAATCTTTAAACAATAGTTGGGTTAAATAAAGCTACCCAGCACATTGGACAAACATTTAACCCAACAGCTGGGTCAAAACAACACAGTCGTCCCTTTTGTTTTCAACCCAGCATGTTGGGTCAAATATAGACAAACCCATATATGACCCAAACATGGGTTGAAACAACCCAGCATTTTATAGAGTGTACTTATTTAAAAACATTCAAAATTAGCGTTCCAATAATATTAAAATGGAACACCCGATTTGGAACATTCACATGAAACAAGAAAAAATGTTTTTAAAACGTTTTAAAAAACTGGCCATTTTCAACATTCTGAGCTTGAATGTGATCAAAATGTTCTTAGAACATGTTTTGGACCGTCCGAACGGACCTGTATGTTCTCGCACTTGGAACGCAGACGGAAACGAACCATCTGGAAAAGGAAAGTTATAAAAAAACACAGCCAAACCCAACAATCCCCTCGAACATATGAAGACTTTTTTTTTTTTAAATCAGACTCGTGCACATGACTGACAATCACTTTCTTCGTCTCTTGGCAAAAGTACAGCGAAAGCCGTTTTGTTCTTTGAGAACAGATTTTGCTGCTAATTAACAGACACATGGAGGTGGTGTTTAGGAAGCGCCCTACATTGAGCCGGTGACGGCGTCTGAAAACACCTTCCTCTCAGTTTCTGCTGTGATTTATTCCTGTGGATCTCTGGCGCTCGTGTAGGCCGCAGCTCGAGGGCACGAGCGCATTGTTCCAAACCTGCCCATTGTTTCTGAGCTCAGGGCCAGTAATGAGGGACCGTGGAGGAGCCGAGCGCTGCGCTGCTGTCAGAGTGAAGAATGCAGCCGCGCAGCACACACACACACACACACACACATTTATAAATGAGAGCATATATGTCTGTTTAATTACAGGTACTGACCCGGTGTTGCTTTAATACACATCCTCCATTAGTCAGAGTAAATTATTCATACTATTGAACATTAAACCGGTTTAACCTATGATATATCGCAGGTTTCTCTTTCTCACAGCAAAACAATTTTACTTTCATAGTTCTTTGGCTTTCTCATTTGGTGTTTAAAAGATATATGTATATTATATATATATATATATATATACACACAGGGCTGGGCTGGTTACTTTTAAAATGTATTTCACTACAGATTACAAAATACATGCTTTAAAAAGTCATTTGTAACGTATTTCGTTACATTACTCAAGTTTAGTAACTTAATCTAAATACTTTAGAATACTTTGGAATACTAATAAGTGTGGAACAACATTTAGTTTACAAAAAATTGTTTACATTTAGTTGATCAAAAATACAGAAAAAATCAATAAATTGTGAATTATTATAACAAATTAAAATAATGGTTTTCTATTTTATTATTCTTCAAAATATAATTTATATCCAGTGATCAAAGCTGAATTTTCAGCATCATTCCTCCAGTCTTCAGTGTCACATGATCCTTCAGAAATCATTCTGATATGATGATTTGGTGCTGAATTATTATTGGCGCTCATTTATTAATAATGGTTCTTTTTTTCAGGATTCTTTCATTAATAAAAAGTTGATTTATTTGAAATATTTTGTGACATTATGAATATCTTTACTGCCACTTTTGATCGATATAATGCATCCTAGCTGAATAAAAGCATCGATTTAAATGATTATTATCATTTTGCGAGCTCTGTTTATCTCAATTTTGCATTTACACGTCTGAATCTACGTGCAGGTGCGCTTTGGTTACTGAAAGACGAGCTGCATTTATGTTTCCAGTAAGTTCTCCATGATTCCTGTGCTCCAGTTCCCACAAATTCCTGACTCTTCAACTT
>CM076081.1:36299442-36366942 GCA_038088235.1 Zacco platypus | reverse complement strand
ACCTCAGCAACAGCTGCCTGTAATTACTCCCCGCATGTACCGCTCTTGAAAACAGCTTGATTTTTGGTTGAAGCGGTTCGGCGCTCAAAAAGGTTCCGAGAACACACACAGAATGTGGAGATCGTGCTTGTAAACAGTGATGCACAATCAGAAATGTCATCATGTGGGTGAATATTGAAATCATACTCTAATGAATGAGGAAATCAAATATATGATTACAGCAACAGGCTTTCCTAGACACCCTGTTTTATTCAATATTATAGTCAGTTAGGTCTCATTCACACTGCAGTTTAAATTCGGTGTAACTCATAATCTAACGCTTTTCATCTGGTTTTGAAAAATCCATCCATCCATCGATCCAAGAATGAATCCATCCATCAATCCATCCATGTATACATCCATCAATCCATCCATCCATCCATCCATCCATCAATCCATCCATGTATACATCCACCCATGCATCCATCAATCCATCCATCCATCCATCCATCCAAGAATGAATCCATCCATTAATCCATCCATCCATCCATCAATCCATCCATCCATGTATACATCCACCCACCATCCATCCATCCATCCATGTATACATCCATCAATCCATCAATCCAAGAATGAATCCATCCATCAATCCATCCATGTATACATCCATCAATCCATCCATCCATCCATCAATCCATCCATGTATACATCCATCAATCCATCCATCCATCCATCAATCCATCCATGTATACATCCACCCATGCATCCATCAATCCATCCATCCATCCATCCATCCAAGAATGAATCCATCCATTAATCCATCCATCCATCAATCCATCCATCCATGTATACATCCACCCACCATCCATCCATGTATACATCCATTAATCCATCAATCCAAGAATGAATCCATCCATGTATACATCCATCAATCCATCCATGTATACATCCATCAATCCATCCATGTATACATCCATCAATCCATCCATCCATGTATACATCCATCAATCCATCCATGTATACATCCACCCATCCATCCATCCATCAATCCATCCAAGAATGAATCCATCCATCAATCCATCCATCCATGTATACATCCACCCACCATCCATCCATCCATGTATACATCCATTAATCCATCCATCCATCAATCCATCCATCCATGTATACATCCACCCACCATCCATCCATCCATCCATCCATCAATCCATCAATCCATCCAAGAATGAATCCATCCATCAATCCATCCATCCATGTATACATCCACCCACCATCCATCCATCCATGTATACATCCATTAATCCATCCATCCATCAATCCATCCATCCATGTATACATCCACCCACCATCCATCCATCCATCCATGTATACATCCATCAATCCATCAATCCAAGAATGAATCCATCCATCAATCCATCCATGTATACATCCACCCACCCATCCATCCATCCATGTATACATCCATCAATCCATCCAAGTATACATCCATCCATCCATCCGTCCATCCAAGTATACATCCATCCATCCATCCGTCCATCCATGTATACATCCACCCATCCAAGTACAAATCCATCCATCCATCCATCCAAGTATCCATCCAAGTATGCATCCATCCATCCATCCATCCATCCATGTATACATCCATCAATCCTTCCATCCAAGAATGAATCCATCCATCAATCCATCCATGTATACATCCACCCACCCACCCATCCATCCATCCATCCATCCATCCATCCAAGTATCCATCCATCCATCAATCCATCAATCCATCCATCAATCCATCAATCCATCCATCCATCCATCCATCCATCCATCCAAGTATCCATCCATCCATCAATCCAAATATACTTCTATCCAACCATCCATTCATCCATCCAGGTTGCCCTGCCCACAAGCCAGTAAACACATCATAAGAGAAAAGATAAAGT
Organism: Zacco platypus; assembly: GCA_038088235.1. NCBI lineage: Eukaryota > Metazoa > Chordata > Actinopteri > Cypriniformes > Xenocyprididae > Zacco > Zacco platypus. Next base: position 36,365,032 of record CM076081.1, on the reverse strand, counting down.
AGGTTAGGGAAGTTATTTTGATTTAATATTACACTGATCAATCATTCATAACAAAAACTACTGCCATTGCATTTTATAGAGTAAAACAATGGTGAATTTTGATTTCTTGGTGACTTTAACACACGACCCATGCTCGACCGCCGCGGCATGTGACGCTTCGGCTTTCGAGCGCCTCAGAGGAGCGCAGATATTTCAAGCTTTAAACTCCTGTGTGAGCTGCCGACAAGAGAACGACCACAGATGGCATGATCGCTTTTCATTAATTTACACCTTTTGAGGCAGATGCACGGTTATTTTTATAAAGGTGTAAGTCTGGGCGCCATCTCTCACTCACGCCGCTACAGCGAGTTCAACGTCAAACGTGATTGTGTGAAATTTATACAATCACAGCCTGCATCTGAAAGAAAGTCAAATTGAGAACTTTAGAGCAAATTAGAAAGAGTTTCAGCATTTTTGATGACGTCACTCAGCTAAAAAAAAAAAAAAAAAAGTGTCCAAAACCCCTCAAAAACAAGCTTTGATGAACTTAGTTGGTGACCAAGATGGTTTTCACTGGTCAGGCTGGTCAAGAACGACTTTCTTACTTAATATTTTTGTCTTGTTTTCCATTACAAATATATAAACATTCTTAAATCATGATCCATTCACTTGAGAAGCAAAATGACTTAAGGGTCATTCCACATTTGGTATTTGACCAGTGAAAATGTGACCTATTTACTCACGGAGCCGCATTAAGAGCTCCATATCTCTGGGATTGAACCGTCGAGGGTCTTTAAAATGAAGATACCGAAAGAAAAGTTTGTTAAGAAGCAGAATCTAAAAGGATATTAAAATATCTTTAATACTTCTTGATTTACAGTCATGCAAACTTGAGCCAAAAAAACACAAGAAGTGCTTTTTGCCATTTTTTAACTGTCAACTGTTGGAATATAATGAAACAAATATTGGTAAATTCAACAGATTTTACAAATAAACCTACCAGTCTCTGAGTAAAAATAAAATAATGATGCTGCCATCTTTCTGAAGTCACTTTTACACGCCTCTAATTTGGTTCCAAATCACAGGTGAAAATGGTCATTTTGACCCCCTTCTATAAAATAGTGGATTACTCAGTAAATATATATCCATGACATTCAACATTTTGGCTTTCATCACTATTTATGTTTGTCTTTCTACAGAAATTAATTTGAGCCGGGGAAGTTTCCGAAATTTGGTTGATTTGACACCTTAAGATTATTAAGAAAAATAATCAAAATGAAGAGAGTTCATGCTTAAAGCAAGTAAAAATATCTGCCAGTGGAGCCAGAAAACTTTGAATTAAGTTTTTACTGTACTTGTTTTAAGAATAAACCCATTTCCTTTTGATTATTTTTCAGAAAACTATCATTATTGGGGTTCAAGCACTTAAAGGCCTTTCAACACGTGTAAAAAGGTATAATGTTTTAATTAGCAAGCCTGTAACCATCCATTTACAGACAACACAGGCAATTTACTATAATAAATTTATGGTTTATAAAGCTTTTTAACAGTTATTGAGGTTGAGCCAAAAATCTAGGACTAGTTTGCCAAAGTTGATTTTTGAAATCAATATTTAACAAAGGATTTGAAGGACGGCGGCGGTCCTAGAGGCAAAGATGCTCAGAATGAGGAGTTCAACCATGTGGTACGAATGTCGTTGCATGCGAAAAATCAAGTGATTCATGATTCTTTACGCACATGAATTTCTTCTGATTTCTTTTGAATTTCTCACAGTACCCAGCAAGTTTCGTTCCGATCGGCCTCCATTAACCTTGACTGATAGCTGTTCAAAATGCATTGCGGCCATGTTTTTTGAGATACATCACTGTCCTCATAAACAGTCATGGCATCTCGGACAAAAACACTGCGTGCCAATTTTCAAGTCAATCGAACAATGAACAGTGAAGTAGTTATAGCCATTTTCATGTTTTTTTTCCTGTTAAAGCGCCACCAAGTGGCCAGTCGCTGTGTCCTTTTTCACACGACCACAGAATCAACTCCTACACACGTGCTCCAAGTTTGGTGAAAATATCTCATTCGGTTCACGAGTTATAGCCATTTTAGTAGAAGTGTCTCCATCCAACTCAAACGTTTTGGCGGCCCTTATGGACCGTGAATCAAAATTTCAACTTTTTTTTGATAATTATTGACAATCAGACTCTTTTGGTCTGGTCTGATAACCTTCAGGCTGATCCTTGGAAAACTTAACGACTAAAATAGGGTTTCAGCGCAATGCGCTTGAACCCCTAAATATGTCACTTTTCGTCTCCAGTAACTTAGTTACGTATTTAAAATACAAAATTTGAGTCACTGTATTTCATTACTGTTTCATTTTAAATGGGTGGTAATCAGATTACAGTTACATCTGACAAGTGTTTTAGATTACCAAAGTGATTACTTTGAGTTTTAATGTCATTTAAACAGCGATTGGTGATTCTCTGACTCTGACCGTCTGAAAAAGCGAGAGTTAAGTTTGATCAACATTTTAATACTTTTAAGAGGATCATAAAAATGTTGTTATTTTTATTTAGTTCTGTCCTGAACAAGACAAAATGACTGAATTTATAAAAAATTGCCCAACTGTGAACTGAACTGTCCTGTCATGACCTGATGATCCACGACTGTTTTCATGTTTTGTGAGTCATTTTATAATTCACTCGTCACTGCAACTTTTTCTCACAATTTGTTTTTTTCCCTCACAATTGTGAGTTTGTATTTCACAATTCTGACTTCTTTTTCTCAGAATTGCGAGATTTAAACTCACAATTGCAAGTTATAAAGTCAGAATTGGGAGATATAAACTTGCAATACTGACTTTTTTTCTTGCAATTGTGAATTTAGTATGTGAGTTTATATCTCATAATTCTGACTTTTCTCAATATTGTGAGTTTATATCTCATAATTCTGACTTTTCTCAATATTGTGAGTTTATATCTCATAATTCTGACTTTTCTCAATATTGTGAGTTTATATCTCATAATTCTGACTTTTCTCAATATTGTGAGTTTATATCTCATAATTCTGACTTTTCTCAATATTGTGAGTTTATATCTCATAATTCTGACTTTTCTCAATATTGCGAGTTTATATCTCATAATTCTGACTTTATAACTCGCAATTGCAACTTTATTTCACACAATTCTGAGGGAAAAAGTCAGAACTATGAGATAAAAACTTGCAATGACCTTTTTTGTGTTTGTTCCACACTTATTAGTATTCCAAAGTATTCTAAAGTATTTAGATTAAGTTACTAAACTTGAGTAATGTAACGAAATACGTTACAAATGACTTTTTAAAGCATGTATTTTGTAATCTGCAGTGAAATACATTTTAAAAGTAACCTACCCAGCATTGCCAGTAAATGTATCGTGATTTAAAGATGTTTAGATGTTTGAACTGGAAACAAAAAGACAAAAATACAGACCTTTTTGCAGTGCATGCTGGAAAACCAGCAGAACACTAACTGTACCAGGATGTGCGGTCAGTTAACCCAGTAAAGCCTCCGAAGCTGCTTTGTTGTTTTTTTTTCATCTCAACAAGAATCATACAACAATTTAAAGCGTTCAAATCAAATGTGTGAACGTTACGTGATTAATAATGAACTGCCAGTTGAGAAGAAAATCACACTTCAAAAGAAGCTTAAAAGTTGGAAGGCAGTCACGCACATTTGAAGAAAAACTGTGTTCATAACACACAAAAACAAAGGAAAAAATCATCAGCAGAAAATCATGTAAAGAGAGACCACATGAAACCTGCACGAAACGGCAAATTCACAGATCAAATGTGTTATGCATGACCTGTAGAAACACTTCTGGGAGGTGAACGGACCTCTACCTGCCGCTGCGGCCGCCCGCAGCAATCACCGCCGTCTGCAATTACTGCCACCCGCAATTACTGCCACCTTGCCGGTGTCACGGACTCTCCGGCTCGCTGATTAACTGCGCCCGGGGCGGAGGGTTCTGCCTCGCATGGCCAATGCTTGTCAAGTATGTCTAAACCCTCTTCAGCTCTCAATAAAGTCAGCCAGCAATTGCAACTTACTTGAAGACGGCGAGGATCAGCTCTCGCTTTAAATAACAAGCTCTCACACGGAGAGTCTCTGTCCTCTATTTAAACAACACAAAAGTCATTAAAACAAGGAGGAGCTCATGTCTCAATCACACTACAGTCGAAATCAAATTAAAAATGTGCTCTCGGACACACGTTGACCACAAATGAGATCAATGAGCTTCAATTTCAGTCTGTTCGCACACAAAACATCATAAGATATACAGTATGACATCTTAATTGAGATATTCAAAGGCGTGTTCAGACTGCAGGCAAATCAGATCTGTTCATGCACACTATTAGTTGTGATCAAATAAGATGTGCGTCCAGACATCACCAACCTAACTTTATGGGATGCTTTTGTAGGACGTAGGCGTACCCACATTCGAAACGGATGCGGGAAATCCACATTTGAACACCGTATGAAGACTTCGGGCATTTCAGTCACCAGTTTTGACGGTTTCATTGTGTGTCGCATTCAGAGCGATGCAAAAGACATCAGTTTGAGATGAGTTTTGAGCAGACTGAGACCAGGTTTTCACAACAAAACTTGACCAATTGCTACTCAAAACTAGACCAAAACTAGCCCAATCGCATTTCAGGGGGTTCCCCAGTAAAAATCGCATTCCAGGAGCTAAATATCATGTTATTTGGGGTCACTTCAACCTGCGGACATTAAAAACAAACTGTGTTGAAGTAGCCCAATTCCGTGGGAAAACTTGACTTATATTCATTTGGCAGACGCTTTTATCCTATTTTATCCTGGGTCCTATTTTTTATCCTATTTTATTGCTATTATTGGCAGACTTGGCTTGACTTGTTTTTTTTTTGATGTCCAGACTTTCAAAAACCCCTCTGGATAAAATCTGGAAATGCAAAAAAAAAAAAAAAAAAATTCAGATTTTTATGGAAGCTTGTTTCCGCCACTAAATAAAAAAGGCAATTCTGACTTTATAACTCAAAATTCTGACTTTATATCTCGCAATTCTGACTTTATATCTCGCAATTCTGACTTTATATCTCACAATTCTGACTTTATATCTCGCAATTCTGACTTTATTTCTCTCAATTCTGACTTTATATCTCTCAATTCTGACTTTATATCTCAGAATTTGACTTTATATCTCTCAATTCTGACTTTAAATCTCTCAATTCTGACTTTATATCTCTCAATTCTGACTTTAAATCTCACAATTCTGACTTTATATCTCACAATTCTGACTTTATATCTCTCAATTCTGACTTTATATCTCTCAATTCTGACTTTAAATCTCACAATTCTGACTTTATATCTCGCAATTCTGACTTTATATCTCTCAATTCTGACTTTAAATCTCACAATTCTGACTTTATATCTCTCAGTTCTGACTTTAAATCTCACAATTCTGACTTTATAACTCTCAATTCTGACTTTATATCTCGCAATTCTGACTTTATATCTCTCAATTCTGACTTTAAATCTCACAATTCTGACTTTATATCTCTCAATTCTGACTTTATATCTCTCAATTCTGACTTTAAATCTCACAATTCTGACTTTATATCTCGCAATTCTGACTTTAAATCTCACAATTCTGACTTTATATCTGTCAATTCTGACTTTAAATCTCACAATTCTGACTTTATATCTCGCAATTCTGACTTTAAATCTCACAATTCTGACTTTATATCTCGCAATTCTGACTTTAAATCTCACAATTCTGACTTTATATCTCACAATTCTGACTTTATATCTCTCAATTCTGACTTTATATCTCACAATTCTGACTTTAAATCTCACAATTCTGACTTTATATCTCTCAATTCTGACTTTATATCTCTCAATTCTGACTTTATATCTCGCAATTCTGACTTTAAATCTCACAATTCTGACTTTATATCCCACAATTCTGACTTCATATCTCGCAATTCTGACTTTATATCCCACAATTCTGACTTTATTTCTCTCAATTCTGACTTTAAATCTCACAATTCTGACTTTATATCTCACAATTCTGACTTTATATCTCACAATTCTGACTTTATATCTCACAATTCTGACTTTATATCTATAAATAATCTTTTTTTCAGTGGCGGAAACAGTCTTCCATATATCACATACTTTGCTTGAGAAGCAAAATTACTTAGTATAACCCTATGAAGTAATAAAAACGTATTTTCCCTTTGAATTAGCCTAAATTTATTTTTTTTACCTCATTGGCAGACAAACTCACTTACGTTTTCTTCATATTTCAGAAAACACTAAATACCTTCAGCCATTTTGCCTCTGAAACGCATCTCGTTTTAAGAACGTTTAGATATTTGCAGTGGAAAACATGACAAAAACACCAAGAAACACCAAGTTTCATCTCTGACCACACGCGAGCAAGACTCATTCGAGCATTAACAACGCTTCAACTCGTGTGGTTGTCAATCTTTCCTTATATCATCACACTCGGGGCTTCAAACAGAAGGAAACGAGGTTTGTTGTATTAGCTCAGCGTGCGCGAGCAACCCTCCACGCGACCGCTTTCCTCAACTCAGGAAACTAATCTCCTCGACACGCCGTTAATGGCATGCCAGGAAGGTGTAATAAAAAAAAAAAACAGTATGGAAGAGAAAAGAGTGTCTGCAATCTCACCTCCCTTCACGAACATTGTCACACACTTGCATTCCTCACCTCCAATTAGCAGGAAGAGGGTCCTAAACATAGCAGCCATCACACTCCAATCAGATCGCGGCGAGAGACTCTGGAGAACTTGATTATCTGATGATGTGTGTGTGGAACAATGGCGGAAAGGTCGGAGAGTTAGTTGGCCGGATCGTCTCATCGGTGGCCCGTCTGATCGATGATTCCCTAAGTTGGCGCTGTGTATGAATCGATGGAGGTAAATTGTCACTGTGATTATCAATTGAGTCATCGATCGCGTCTGAAAGCCTTCGCTTTTGACAGACACCCACTGTTCAACGTCAAGTGAGGCCTAATGAGAGCATCACTTCGGACATTATACGAACATCTAAAGCACCGGTGAGAAAATCTTACAGTCCAGGATGACAGCAGAGCTAATGATTCAGAAGAACACGGCAAAAAATGGGTTTCTTTCTTAGATATTTGTAGCCTACTGGGAAACAAGACAAAAATGTTTTGAAGTGAACAAGCTGTTTCTCCCGTCGGTCTTCTAAAGCGTGTGAATACAGACCATAAGTCAAGTCAGCTCTATTTCTATAGGGCTTTATAAGCTACAATACAGACTGTTTTAAAGCAGATTTACAGTGATGCAAAAAGAAGTCAACGTTGTTTTTTTTGTTTTTTTGGACTGGGTTTTTGGTTAAAGTGTTCGTTCACCCAAAAGTGAAAGTTCAGTCATTAATTCCTCTCCCTCGTGTCGTTCTACACCTTCATTCATCTTCAGAACACAAATGAAGATATTTTTGATGAAATCTGATGGTTCAGTGAGTCTCTATTGACACTTTCAATGTCCAGAAAGATACTAAAACATATTTAAAACAGGTCATGTGACTACAGTGGTTCAACCTTAATGTTATAAAGCGGCGAGAATACTTTTTGTGCGCCAAAAAACTAAATAACGACTTTTCAACAATATCTAGAGATGATTCAAAACACTGATTCATGAAGCTTCACGAATCGTTTGTTTTGAATCAGTGGTTCAATCTTAATATTATAAAACAACGAGAATACGTTTTGTGCGCCAAAACGACTTTTCAACAATATCTAGTGATGGACGATTTCAAAACACTGATTCATGAAGCTTTACGAATCTTTTGTGTCAAATCAGTGGTTCATTCTTAATATTATAAAGTGACGAGAATACTTTTTGTGCGCCAAAAAAACAAAATAACGACTTTTCAACAATATCTAGTGATGATTCAAAACACTGATTCATGAAGCTTCACGAATCTTTTGTGTCGAATCAGTGGTTCAATCTTAATATTATAAAACAACGAGAATACTTTTTGTGCGCCAAAAAAACAAAATAACGACTTTTCAATAATATCTAGTGATTGATGGTTTCAAAACACTGATTCATGAAGCTTTACGAATCTTTTGTTTCGAATCGGCTCACGTATCAAGCTGCCAAAGTGAACTATTGAAATTTCAAATCCCTTATGACGTAACGAAGCCTCGTTCACTGAAATCACGCGCTCCGAACCGCTGAATCGCATCGATTACATCTTAAGCCACCTAGTGGCGTAAGATGCAATTTGCACAACGGTTATTTGAAGCGCCGAGTTAGTTTCAAAAGCTCTGTTTTGATCGCCATCGTAGACGTCAGTATTTATATCCTGACTTTAAACTTATATCTCAGTACTTCTGTCATAATTTGAATATTTGTAACAGAAATAACTACTTTGAATGTTCCTGTTGGATTTTGTCAAAGGTTTAATAGACACAGGCAAATCGTCGTCATTATTAAAATAAGATCACGTGGGTGATCTGCAACCATTTTACGATTAATCGTGCAGCTCTACTCGTAATCTTTAATCAAAATTAAAGGGCAAACTTAAAGGGAAGGGCAACCTGTCAATCACATGAGACCCACCAATAGCAAACCACAACCATCCAGCCAACACATACATCCCCGAAACCCACTAGAGCATCCTCACAAATTTCAGAAGCATTCGATTCTGGAACCAGGCCTGATCTCAAACCAGCTCTCCTTGCAAATGAACAGCTTCATCAGTCAAAGTCTCAAAGGAAGATTGCTCAGTGCTTCAGCGTGCACTATTTCTGACCATTTCTTCTCCTCTAACTGTGTTCTTTGCATGTGCACAGAGGTAATTAAAAGGTGGGCAATGTCCCAAACCCCCAGAAGCTCATATGCGGCTTGTCAATGGTGTTTGGTGAGACGCAGAACTAGTGGACCCTGAAGGTGCAAACGTCCTTACCGTTCACACTCAGTCAGCGCGGGACTCTCAAGGAGACATATGTAGGTTTGTCCTCAGTGGTCCTGACATCACATGAAGGCTTTGGAGGTTGTTGAGGAGACACATAATGAAACAACTGGGAACAAACGGCTAAATTCTTCTGTTAAAAGAGCAGAAAAGCACTTTCTAATATTTATTTGAGCCTTTCTGTGCTTCATTCACTGATATCAAACAGGATCTGAGGGGCATTTGACATCCATAAACGGAAGCAACACGCGCCATGAAGCAACCGGTAGTTACAAACATGTCTTTCAAGCACATTCGCTGGTAAGTTAATGAAATAACTGCATATTTTTGAGATTTTAACACCTTAGGTGACCTATCAAGAATCTAGTTAGTAGTTAATAGTGGTATTTTATACTATTCAACAGCTAGTTTTATTGCACACCTTCCAGCCATTAAGAATTGAGTATTCAAACCGGTATAAACATAACTAACTAAAATATAGCAGCAAGCAGCAATTATTGGGGTTCAAGCACTTAAAGGCCTTTCAGCACATGCGTAAAAAGGTATAATGTTTTAATTAGCAAGCCTGTAACCATCCATTTAGAGACAATACAGGCAATTTACCATTAGAAATTTATGGTTTTAAAGCGTTTTAACCTATTGAGGTTGAGCCAATTTCTTTCAAATTTCTCACAGGCCTCTAGGGCCACCAGTCAAACAGGCCCACCAAGTTTCGTTCCAATCGGCCTCCGTTAACCTTGTCCGATAGCTGCTCAAATTTCATTGGCTGATGCCGGGTATGTTTTTTGAGATACGTCAATGTCCTAATAGACAATCGTGATACCTTGGAAAAAGACACTACATGCCAATTTTCAAGTCAGTTGGACTAACGGTGAAGTAGTTACAGCCATTTTCATGTCTTTTTTTCCTGTTAAAGCGCCACCAAGTGGCCAGTTGCCGCATCCTTTTTCACGCGACCACAGAATGAGCTCTTGCATACGTGCTCCAAATTTGGTGAAAATATCTCATTCTGTTCACGAGTTATAGCCATTTTAGTAAAAGTGGCTCCGCCCACTTCAAACGTTTTGGAGACCGTAAATCGAAATTTCAAATGTTTTTTGATAATTGTTGACAATCAGACTGCACAGACAATCTTGCTTTGGTTCTAATCGGGACAAAAACCTCGGACTTGTTCGCAAAAGTAGGCTTTTTAAAAAAAAAAAAAAAAAATACGCCAAAATTTTGCTACGCGCTTGAACCCCTAAAAATGAAATTCAATCACAACTGATATTGAAATTAGTAGAGGAATAAATAAAGATGATATTTTGGCTTCTCTGTTTAACAAACCAAACAGACACGAACAAGTACAAGTGGAAATGTCCTGGACGTACCGCATATGTCCTCGTTCACAGTGTCTGCTGGTGTCCCGTGGTAAAGGGTCATTCTGTCGCCCGTCCTGCCATGGTGAGGGGACTAACTAAAACATAGCTGCAAGCAGCAATTATCTGGGTTTTAAGCACTTAAAGGCCTTTCAGCACATGCGTAAAAAGGTATAATGTTTTAATTAGCAAGCCTGTAACCATCCATTTACAGACAATACAGGCAATTTACCATTAGAAATTTATGGTTTTAAAGCGTTTTAACCTATTGAGGTTGAGCCAATTTCTTTCAAATTTCTCACAGGCCTCTAGGGCCACCAGTCAAACAGGCCCACCAAGTTTCGTTCCAATCGGCCTCCGTTAACCTTGTCCGATAGCTGCTCAAATTTCATTGGCTGATGCCGGGCATGTTTTTTGAGATACGTCAATGTCCTAATAGACAATCGTGATACCTTGGAAAAAGACACTACATGCCAATTTTCAAGTCAGTTGGACTAACGGTGAAGTAGTTACAGCCATTTTCATGTCTTTTTTTCCTGTTAAAGCGCCACCAAGTGGCCAGTCGCCGCGTCCTTTTTCACGCGACCACAGAATGAGCTCTTGCATACGTGCTCCAAATTTGGTGAAAATATCTCATTCTGTTCACGAGTTATAGCCATTTTAGTAAAAGTGGCTCCACCCACTTCAAACGTTTTGGAGACCGTAAATCGAAATTTCAAATGTTTTTTGATAATTGTTGACAATCAGACTGCACAGACAATCTTGCTTTGGTTCTAATCGGGACAAAAACCTCGGACTTGTTCGCAAAAGTAGGCTTTTTTTTAAAAAAAAAAACTAAATACGCCAAAATTTTGCTACGCGCTTGAACCCCTAAAAATGAAATTCAATCACAACTGATATTGAAATTAGTAGAGGAATAAATAAAGATGATATTTTGGCTTCTCTGTTTAACAAACCAAACAGACACGAACAAGTACAAGTGGAAATGTCCTGGACGTACCGCATATGTCCTCGTTCACAGTGTCTGCTGGTGTCCCGTGGTAAAGGGTCATTCTGTTGCCCGTCCTGCCATGGTGAGGGGACTAACTAAAACATAGCTGCAAGCAGCAATTATCTGGGTTCAAGCACTTAAAGGCCTTTCAGCACATGCGTAAAAAGGTATAATGTTTTAATTAGCAAGCCTGTAACCATCCATTTACAGACAATACAGGCAATTTACCATTAGAAATTTATGGTTTTAAAGCGTTTTAACCTATTGAGGTTGAGCCAATTTCTTTCAAATTTCTCACAGGCCTCTAGGGCCACCAGTCAAACAGGCCCACCAAGTTTCGTTCCAATCGGCCTCCGTTAACCTTGTCCGATAGCTGCTCAAATTTCATTGGCTGATGCCGGGCATGTTTTTTGAGATACGTCAATGTCCTAATAGACAATCGTGATACCTTGGAAAAAGACACTACATGCCAATTTTCAAGTCAGTTGGACTAACGGTGAAGTAGTTACAGCCATTTTCATGTCTTTTTTTCCTGTTAAAGCGCCACCAAGTGGCCAGTTGCCGCATCCTTTTTCACGCGACCACAGAATGAGCTCTTGCATACGTGCTCCAAATTTGGTGAAAATATCTCATTCTGTTCACGAGTTATAGCCATTTTAGTAGAAGTGGCTCCGCCCACTTCAAACGTTTTGGCGACCGTAAATCGAAATTTCAAACGTTTTTTGATAATTGTTGACAATCAGACTGCACACACAATCTTGCTTTGGTTCTAATCGGGACAAAAACCTAGGACTTGTTCGCAAAAGTAGGCTTTTTAAAAAAAAAAAATCCAAAATACGCCAAAATTTCGCTACGCGCTTGAACACCTAAAAATGAAATTCAATCACAACTGATACTGAAATTAGTAGAGGATGTGAGTGAAAGATGATATTTTGGCTTCTCTGTTTAACAAACCAAACAGACACGAACAAGTACAAGTGGAAATGTCCTGGACGTACCGCATATGTCCTCGTTCACAGTGTCTGCTGGTGTCCCGTGGTAAAGGGTCATTCTGTCGCCCGTCCTGCCATGGTGAGGGGACATCTGTTAGCATCGGCGGTCGTCAGGCTATGTGCCAGCGGCTGCCATGATGACCAGACCACGACCCTGAACACACACACACACACACACACACACACACACCTGCTCCTCAAACATACAGCAGGAGAGTCGCTTTCATTATTCACATTCTCTGTGGGCAAAGATTCATCTCACAGTGTCTGATGTGAATGTTCATTAGAGCAGGTCGGCGGGATTTAAAACACACTTCCATTATGCATCTCCAGATCTTTCTCTGTGACATTATGAGGATCAAATATCTGAATAAAGCGGGTGTTTTCAGACTGGGGTTCTGGGAAGTAAAACAACGTAAATATGAGAAGATTAAACTAACTTTCGACATTTCGTTCAAATTAAAAAAAAAAAAAATTCAAACTAATAAAATTGAATAAATTAAAATAATTATATAAATAAAAAAAACAAACATTTGATTAAAATAATACTAAAATAAATATATAAAATAATATTTAAATTTAAATAATACATAGAGGAGTACAGTGCAATACTGAGTAGAAAATAGTGTAATTATGTAATATAATAGACTAAATATTTTGCAAATAATATTTTTATTTTACACACATATATTATATATTTTCTTTGTTTTTTGTCTTATTTTTCAGTACAAATATCTAAACATTCTTAAATCAAGAGACATTTAATGGATTAACAAAAAAAATGTTTAAAATCTTTAAAATTAAGTGAGTTTATGCTTTAAAAAAAAGAATAAAACTGGGGTCTGAAATATAAACTTAATTAAAGAAAAACAATATTTTTCTCCTTACTATTTTAAGCATAATCTCACTTAATATTGATACAAGCAAGACTTAATATCTTCAGTCATATTTCTTCTCCAGTAAATGTATCTTGATTTAAGAATGTTTAGATATTTTACTAGAAAACAAGGCAGAAATAACATCACTTTTTGCAGTGTAACTTTGCTTACATTTTGTAGAAGTATTGTTCAGTTCAAGTTAACAACGTTTACGAACACATTTTTAAAGTCAAAAGTGATTTTTATTTATACACTTTATTTTACAATGTCACTGTTACATATGGGCAGGGTTGGGGAGTAACGAAATACAAGTAACTTAGTAACGTATTTAAAATACACAATTTGAGTCACTGTATTTCATTACAGTTACATTTTAAATGGGTGGTAATTGAAACTCACAATTGCAAGTTATAAAGTCAGAATTGGGAGATATAAACTTGCAATACTGACTTTTTTTCTTGCAATTGTGAATTTAGTATGTGAGTTTATATCTCATAATTCTGACTTTTCTCAATATTGTGAGTTTATATCTCATAATTCTGACTTTTCTCAATATTGTGAGTTTATATCTCATAATTCTGACTTTTCTCAATATTGTGAGTTTATATCTCATAATTCTGACTTTTCTCAATATTGTCAGTTTATATCTCATAATTATGCCTTTTCTCAATATTGTGAGTTTATATCTCATAATTATGACTTTTCTCAATATTGTGAGTTTATATCTCATAATTCTGACTTTTCTCAATATTGTGAGTTTATATCTCATAATTCTGACTTTTCTCAATATTGTGAGTTTATATCTCATAATTCTGACTTTTCTCAATATTGTGAGTTTATATCTCATAATTCTGACTTTTCTCAATATTGTGAGTTTATATCTCATAATTCTGACTTTTCTCAATATTGTCAGTTTATATCTCATAATTCTGACTTTTCTCAATATTGTGAGTTTATATCTCATAATTATGACTTTTCTCAATATTGTGAGTTTATATCTCATAATTTTGACTTTTCTCAATATTGTGAGTTTATATCTCATAATTATGACTTTTCTCAATATTGTCAGTTTATATCTCATAATTCTGACTTTTCTCAATATTGTGAGTTTATATCTCATAATTCTGACTTTTCTCAATATTGTCAGTTTATATCTCATAATTCTGACTTTTCTCAATATTGTGAGTTTATATCTCATAATTCTGACTTTTCTCAATATTGTGAGTTTATATCTCATAATTTTGACTTTTCTCAATATTGTGAGTTTATATCTCATAATTATGACTTTTCTCAATATTGTGAGTTTATATCTCATAATTCTGACTTTTCTCAATATTGTGAGTTTATATCTCATAATTCTGACTTTTCTCAATATTGTGAGTTTATATCTCATAATTCTGACTTTTCTCAATATTGTCAGTTTATATCTCATAATTCTGACTTTTCTCAATATTGTGAGTTTATATCTCATAATTCTGACTTTTCTCAATATTGTCAGTTTATATCTCATAATTATGCCTTTTCTCAATATTGTGAGTTTATATCTCAAAATTATGACTTTTCTCAATATTGTGAGTTTATATCTCATAATTCTGACTTTTCTCAATATTGTCAGTTTATATCTCATAATTCTGACTTTTCTCAATATTGTCAGTTTATATCTCATAATTCTGACTTTTCTCAATATTGTGAGTTTATATCTCATAATTCTGACTTTTCTCAATATTGTGAGTTTATATCTCATAATTTTGACTTTTCTCAATATTGTGAGTTTATATCTCATAATTCTGACTTTTCTCAATATTGTGAGTTTATATCTCATAATTCTGACTTTTCTCAATATTGTGAGTTTATATCTCATAATTATGACTTTTCTCAATATTGTGAGTTTATATCTCATAATTATGACTTTTCTCAATATTGTGAGTTTATATCTCATAATTCTGACTTTTCTCAATATTGTGAGTTTATATCTCATAATTCTGACTTTTCTCAATATTGCGAGTTTATATCTCATAATTCTGACTTTATAACTCGCAATTGCAACTTTATATCACACAATTCTGAGGGAAAAAGTCAGAATTGTGAGATAAAAACTTGCAATGACCTTTTTTGTGTTTGTTTCACACTTATTAGTATTCCAAAGTATTCTAAAGTATTTAGATTAAGTTACTAAACTTGAGTAATGTCTTTTTAAAGCATGTATTTTGTAATCTGTAGTGAAATACATTTTAAAAGTAACCAGCCCAGCCCTGTAAATGTTACATGTATTTACTGTAGTAATGACTAGAAATTATGCATAATTACATGCAATTAACCCTAAACCAAACCCTCAACTAACCCTAAAGTAAGTACATGTAGTTAATTGTCATTACTCAGTACTTAAATGTATAATACTGACACCTTAAAATAAAGTGTAACCCAATTTTCACTCAAAAATTTTTTGTTACTTGCCATTTCTTTGTAATTATTTGTGAAATCTACAAGAAATTTCTAAGTAGAAAGACTGAAATCTTGCAAAACTTTGTTTCATTTACAAATTCATTAAAAAAAAAGGGGTGAATAAACAATGAACATTAAGAAATTAAGAAATGCATTAACTAATATCAGCGTTCACGTGAGTTTCAGAAGGACAGATCTGCGGTCAGCACACGCTCTGCTCTCTGAACGACGATCACACTTTATTCACAATCCCAGCAGCTGATTAATTATGCGCCGCAGCTCATTAATTACTGTCAGCACGAGCCTCCAATCAAAATGGCAGGTAAAACCGGTCAAATCGGTGTGTCGTCTTTATCTTTAAAAGCAGCAGCACACATACGAGCTTTCATTTGAACACTTTAAGAAATCAAGCTAATAAATACTTAATATTCAGAAATATGATAATAACTTGTTGATGAACTTTACGTCTTTTTAGAGCTGCAGAATTTGAATTCCTCTCAAGTTTGCATCATTGATTCTGTTATTTTCCTGCTTTTGTATGATGGTTTAATTTTAAACAATAAAATCATCATTACAAGGAACAAGACAGAAACTTGAGTGCGACACGCGTGTACCTCATTAACCCTGTCGTGCATTAAACGATGATCTATAGAGGCGGTGGAGATCAGAGACTGGAAACCTAGCAACAGCACGCATCCGTCACAAGGAATCCGGCGCTTGCGTTTGACGAGCGCATGGGTTTTAATTGGCGTTAGTTGCTGCGATTTCATCTTTTTCGAGCGTCTCTATGATAAAGACATCGGGACAAATGACGGCGGCGTGGCTACAGCAGGAAAACAGCTTCTCTCGTGCCATTAGAGGACTGCTGATTTCCCATCGGAGGAGTCGCTGCACCGGTTATAGTACCATAAAAATGCAGATTGTGACATTCTCCTGCGTCGGAGGTTGCGGCGCCCCAGTTCTCTGCTCAGAGTAATTAACACTGGACTGCAGCTGCCGCTTCGTCCTTAATACAATCCAGCTTTATGTGTAAGCAATCGCTCACCGAAACAAAGTAATATCAATTTCTCACAAAAGAAGAGTCTGAAGTTTATACTTCCTGTTCTTCCAGTAACGTTAACAGAATGTTTGTTCAAAGTTTTTCACTTTAGTTACTGTTGCTCTGCTAAGCCACACATCATGTTCTCACGCAGTGAAAAATACATCCTGGATAAATCATTTATAATAAATATTTCATGAAAAATAAGAATTGACCCTTCGTAAAGACCCGCCCCCTTTAGTTACTGTTGCTATGCGCTCTCACGCCACATATCATGTCATCAGACACTAGAAACGTATGAAACAGTTTCATATTTAAAATATTGTAATTTTTTAAAGCAATTTAATCAATAAATAGCGTCTAGTGTGTGTTTAATGTGTGGTGACAGATCGCTGTAGCTCCTCGTGAACCGATCATCTCTTCATACTAGTTCATTTATAGCATCAAATAAACATGAATGAACATCAGAAGGAATGTTGTTTCAAGACGTGATTCAAGTTCACCAACGTTAATCTACTAACTCCCCTGACCGCTTTGACCGACAAAATGGCGGATTCGGGGTTATGATTGGTTAGATCGCCTGTCAATCAAACTGTTTGCAACTTTTTTTCTCAGAATTGTGAGATATAAACTCGGAATTGCGAGAAAAAAAAGTCAGAATTGCGAGTTCTCAGAATTCTCATGTTATAACTTGGAACTTGCGAGTTTATGTCACACAATTCTGAGAAAGTTGCGAGATGTAATTCAGAATTGTGAGATAAAAAGTCGTTATTGCTTTTTTTTTTTTTTAATTTAGTGGTGGAAACAAGCTTCCATAGTAACATTACCATGACATTTTTAAAACATTTAAAAAACTGGAAGTTTTGATCGTCCAGAATTATCTCTTTTATTTTGTTTATAATGTGCGATTGTGAGTTCAAAACTCGCGATACTGACTTTATTTCTCGCAACTGCGAGTTTATATCTCACAATTCTGAGGAAAGAAGTCAGAATTACGAGATGTAAATTTGCAATTGCAAGAAAAAAAGTCGCAATTACCTTTTTTTAATTTAATTTTTATTTAGTGGCGCTTCCATAGTAACTTTATCGTTTTGATCGTTCATGTAACTTTAGCAAAATTTTCTTAGAACATATATTTGTCATATATATATATATATATATATATATATATAGAAAATATATCGATTTTTATATATATATATATATATATATATATAGAAAATATATCAATTTTTATATATATATATATATATATAGAGAAAATCTATCAATTTTTATATATATAGAAAATATATCGATTTATATATATATATATATATATAGAAAATATATTGATTTTTTTATATATATAGAAAATATATTGATTTTTATATATATATAGAAAATATATCGATTTTTATATATATATAGAAAATATATCGATTTTTATATATATAGAAAATATATCGATTTTTATATATATAGAAAATATATCGATTTTTATATATATATATATATAAAATATATCGATTTTTATATATATAGAAAATATATCGATTTTTATATATATAGAAAATATATCGATTTTTATATATATATATATAAAATATATCGATTTTTATATATATATATATATATATAGAAAATATATCGATTTTTATATATATATATATATATATAGAAAATATATCGATTTTTATATATATATAGAAAATATATCGATTTTTATATATATATAGAAAATATATCAATTTTTATATATATATAGAAAATATATCGATTTATATATATATATATATATATATATATATATATATATATATATATATATATAAATCGATATATAGGATATATAAAGTCAAAATTATGACTTAAAAATTTTAATTATAACGTCCTGTCAACCAACTATGAGATAAAAGTCAATATTATAACATACTAATCATAAGAGATAAGTAGAAATTATGACACAATCTCATAATTTTTACTCTTTAATCTCATAAATATGATTTGTGTGTCATAATTATGACTTAATAGGTCATAATGTTGACCTTTTGTCATAATTTTAACTTTTTATGACATAATTGTGACTTTTTGTGTCACAGTTATGATAGAAATTGTGACTAATTTTGATTAACCAAAGCATTTTAATTTCTTATGTAGTCTTCCATAATTTTCGGAGTGAAATCATTATATATTTTCGCAGGTCAAATTACAGATGTAATTTACAGCTGTGACTGGTAGTACAATATCAGACTCCCAACCTCCGTTTCACCGGAGACAAGGATGAAATAAAAAGCCGTTTCCTTTGCAGACAGAGCGCATTCATCTTTCAAGGCTAGTCTGGATGTTGTTTTCCCTTTTAGACGTGACCGTACGGCCTCTTGTTTGGGTCGGCCGTCTGTAAGGCATAATGCAGCACATCGAGGCGTCTTCAAACCCACGTCCTCATATTAAAGACCTTCAACCCGAGCTCAGAATAGTGCTTTATCTCATGCACGGCGCATGATGAAGTTTGACTTCTGAGAGCCCAACGTTCAGAAGTATTATAGCGGGAGCAACATTTATTCACAGATGCCAAAGTTGAGCATCTGAAAGGAAGTGCCGACCTTTAGCCTCGGATAAATGAATCTGAAAGCACGGAGCAGCTCAATACAGATCCCATTTCTGCTTGATAATAGTGCCGCTGTGCAGATGTTTTCGTGAGAAGGTTTTTATCAATCTAGCCTTGAACAACACAGATGCATCTGTATACTGGAGATAAAACGCTCGACACGTGACGTGTCCGTCCGCTTCAGAAGAGCTGCAGGGCTTTTTGGAGGACACGCTCTTCAAAGATAGTCATCGATGGTTCCACGAAGAACCTTCAACATCCATCAAACCGCTTTATTGTTCTTCATGTAGTAGTATAGTAGGTTTCTTTAGATTATTAAAAGGGCTACATGAATTTGCATGCGTTAATCACATTTTTATTGCCAGTGTAAGCAGTTCGTCATGAAACTTAGGAAACAAAGCCTTTCCTGAGCCCCTACACTCGAAACAATGCTGGGTTAAAGTTTGGTTGAAAAAGGGCAAACCCAGCGATTGGGTTGTTTGAAGCCAAAAAATGGGTTGTTTTGACCCAGCGGTTGGGTTGTTTGAAGCCAGAAAATGGGTTGTTTTGACCCAGCGGTTGGGTTGTTTGAAGCCAGAAAATGGGTTGTTTTGACCCAGCGGTTGGGTTGTTTGAAGCCAGAAAATGGGTTGTTTTGACCCAGCGGTTGGGTTGTTTGAAGCCAGAAAATGGGTTGTTTTGACCCAGCGGTTGGGTTGTTTGAAGCCAGAAAATGGGTTGTTTTGACCCAGCGGTTGGGTTGTTTGAAGCCAGAAAATGGGTTGTTTTGACCCAGCGGTTGGGTTGTTTGAAGCCAGAAAATGGGTTGTTTTGACCCAGCGGTTGGGTTGTTTGAAGCCAGAAAATGGGTTGTTTTGACCCAGCGGTTGGGTTGTTTGAAGCCAGAAAATGGGTTGTTTTGACCCAGCGATTGGGTTGTTTGAAGCCAAAAAATGGGTTGTTTTGACCAAGCGATTGGGTTGTTTGAAGCCAGAAAATGGGTTGTTTTGACCCAGCGGTTGGGTTGTTTTAAAACAGCGAATGGGTTGTTTTAAAACAGTGAATGGGTTGTTTTGACCCAGCGGTTTGATTTGTTTTAAGCCAGCTAAAGGGTTGCTTTAACCCAACGAATGGGTTGTTTTGACACAGCGGTTGGGTTGTTTTAAAACAGCGAATGGGTTGTTTTGACCCAGCGGTTGGGTTGTTTGAAGCCAAAAAATGGGTTGTTTTGACCCAGCGATTGGGTTGTTTGAAGCCAGAAAATGGGTTATTTTGACCCAGCGATTGGGTTGTTTTAAAACAGCGAATGGGTTGTTTTAAAACAGTGAATGGGTTGTTTTGACCCAGCGGTTGGGTTGTTTTAAGCCAGCTAAAGGGTTGCTTTAACCCAACGAATGGGTTGTTTTGACACAGCGGTTGGGTTGTTTTAAAACAGCGAGTGGGTTGTTTTGACCCAGCGGTTGGGTTGTTTTAAGCCACTAAAGGGTTGCTTTAACCCAGCAGTTGGGTTAAATGTTCGCCCAACCTGGTGGGTAGTTTTATTTAACTCAACTACATGACTGGCTTAAAATGAACCCAAAATAACATTAAATGTATTAGTATGTTTAATAAATGAACATTAATTAATACGATTAATGAATAATAATTAACAAACATTTACTACATTGCTTATTAATAAATGTTCACCTTTCGATTATTATTGTTGCCTCTAGTAATTGACCCGCGAACAGTTTGATTGACAGGCGATCTGACCAAACATAACCCCGAATCCACCATTTTATGCAGGACGTTAGTAGATTAACGTTGGTGAACTTGAATCACGTCTTTCCGCACTTGAAACAACATTCCTTCTGATGTTCATTCATGTTTATTTGATGCTATAAATGAACTAGTATGAAGAGATGATCGGTTCACGAGGAGCTACAGCGATCTGTCACCACACATTAAACACACACTAGACGCTATTTATTGATTAAACTTCTTTAAAAAATTACTATATTTTAAATATGAAACCGTTTCATGTCTGACGACACACTGTCCTCTTTGCCCAACAAGCCGTTGCGAAGGGTCAATTTTAACAATAGTTGGGTTAAAAAAAAAACTACCCAGCACATTGGGCGAACATTTAACCCAACCGCTGGGTTAAAACAACATAATCACTGGGTTTGACTATTTTCAACCCAACTTGGGTTGTTTTCAACTCAGCATTTTTTAGAGCATAGGCGGTCTATGAAATGATATTTTTATGTACTTTCGGGATTTTTGGCAGGAAAATCTAAAGGATGTGACACTTACACGCATCTATGACAAATTAAAGGAATGCAGGGTTCGTTATTGAGAAGAAAGCGCATTTACATATTCCTCTCAACATCGAATTTCTGAATGGGCTGACGCTGGGATTTAGCGGATTTGAAGCGAAAGTATTTATTAACATATA
Source organism: Zacco platypus (assembly GCA_038088235.1). NCBI lineage: Eukaryota > Metazoa > Chordata > Actinopteri > Cypriniformes > Xenocyprididae > Zacco > Zacco platypus. The sequence goes on along the minus strand of CM076081.1, from coordinate 36,343,368 downwards.
CTATGTGCGGCGAGCATTCGCTCAATATCATTATTTATTTTTTGTGTAATGTTTTTGCATCTTCATATAGCTCCTATAAAACGTTCTTCACACTAAGAAAAAATGGCTCTTTAAATTACAGAAATTATTAGCGACACCGGTGGCCGTTCAGTGAACTGCAGCCAGCCACTTGTTTGGGGAGCTGAAAACTGCGAAAAAAACCCCCAAAACCTTTTGGTACCTTTTATTTTAAAGAGTGATATGGACCGGACACACACACACACACAGCCGAGTTATTCAGTCGAACATTTAGGGAAAAACTTTCCAGATACCATTACAGCCGGCCGTGACACTACACTAGTCTGAGAGAAATAGAGAAACGCAAGAAAAAGCGCGACTTTCACAGTCCGTCCGGCTGATGTGCCAATGGCAGCATAAATGCACAGCGAACCCGAAGTCTTTCGCATGTTCTTTAACAACCTGGCAGCTGCGAGACACATGATTGGACGGCCCTTATCGCCGTGGCGACACTGCCGCTGCATTATATTTTTAACCTGCAGTGGAGACAGTGGAGCAGGGTTTGGTGTCAATCACAAAGTTGGACTCGAGGCGGCTGATGAGGCCTCAGAGTTGTGTGTGAATGTGTGTTGTCAGCCCTCACGGTGACACGGATCCTGCCGAGATTCTCCTCAGATGACCGACAAAAGCAAAGTTTCCGCGGGAGATGAGCTTCTGGAACTTCTACACTGGCACTGAAAAAGACAGACAAGAGCAAAAACCTCATTAAACAACAGGCTTTATATATCTTTATATCAGCGATCAAACCTTACTGATCTGCTCTTCATACACGATTGATCTGATTTTTCCCTCAGAAAGCTCCACTTCAAAAAAAAAAAATACATTCTTAAATCAAGATAGATTTACTAGAGAAGAAAAATGACTAAAACAAGACATTTTTTTGCTTCTCATGGAGGCTATATTTTTATTTGAGAATGTTTAGATATTTGTACAGATACTGAGGAAGAAAATCATTTTTGCAGCGAATAAAAACTTAATTAGAGGAATCATTCACACATTATAAGTATGTAAACATTTATATGTTATACATTAAATTTTTTTGTGTGTATGGAAGCCCGTTCCCGCCACTGTTGAGAAAAAAAAAATATTCCGTAAGTCATAATAATGAGAAACTTTCTCATAATAATGACTTAGTATCTCATAATAATGACTTAGCATCTTTAACTTAATCAATTTTTTTAAGAAACTTTCTCATAATAATGACTTAGTATCTTTAACTTAATAAAAAAAAAACTTTTTTATTTTTTATTAAGTTAAAGATGCTAAGTCATTATTATGAGATGTTAAGTCATTATTATGAGATACTAAGTCATTATTATGAGATGTTAAGTCATTATTATGAGATACTAAGTCATTATTATGAGATGTTAAGTCATTATTATGAGAAAGTCTCTAAAAAAATTACACATTTTTTTGATTAAGTTAAAGATGCTAAGTCATTATTATGAGATACTAAGTCATTATTATGAGATGTTAAGTCATTATTATGAGATACTAAGTCATTATTATGAGATGTTAAGTCATTATTATGAGATGTTAAGTCATTATTATGAGATGTTAAGTCATTATTATGAGAAAGTCTCTAAAAAATTACACATTTTTTTTGATTAAGTTAAAGATGCTAAGTCATTATTATGAGATGTTAAGTCATTATTATGAGATGTTAAGTCATTATTATGAGATACTAAGTCATTATTATGAGATGTTAAGTCATTATTATGAGATGTTAAGTCATTATTATGAGATACTAAGTCATTATTATGAGATGTTAAGTCATTATTATGAGATGTTAAGTCATTATTATGAGATACTAAGTCATTATTATGAGATGTTAAGTCATTATTATGAGATGTTAAGTCATTATTATGAGATGTTAAGTCATTATTATGAGATACTAAGTCATTATTATGAGATGTTAAGTCATTATTATGAGATGTTAAGTCATTATTATGAGATACTAAGTCATTATTATGAGATGTTAAGTCATTATTATGAGATGTTAAGTCATTATTATGAGATACTAAGTCATTATTATGAGATGTTAAGTCATTATTATGAGATACTAAGTCATTATTATGAGATGTTAAGTCATTATTATGAGATACTAAGTCATTATTATGAGATACTAAGTCATTATTATGAGATGTTAAGTCATTATTATGAGATACTAAGTCATTATTATGAGATGTTAAGTCATTATTATGAGAAAGTCTCTAAAAAATTACACATTTTTTTTGATTAAGTTAAAGATGCTAAGTCATTATTATGAGATACTAAGTCATTATTATGAGATGTTAAGTCATTATTATGAGATACTAAGTCATTATTATGAGATGTTAAGTCATTATTATGAGATACTAAGTCATTATTATGAGATGTTAAGTCATTATTATGAGATACAAAGATATTATTATGAGATGTTAAGTCATTATTATGAGATACAGTCATTATTATGAGATACTAAGTCATTATTATGAGATGTTAAGTCATTATTATGAGATGTTAAGTCATTATTATGAGATACTAAGTCATTATTATGAGATGTTAAGTCATTATTATGAAATACTAAGTCATTATTATGAGACACAAAGTCATTATTATGAGATACAAAGATATTATTATGAGATGTTAAGTCATTATTATGAGATACAGTCATTATTATGAGATACTAAGTCATTATTATGAGATGTTAAGTCATTATTATGAGATGTTAAGTCATTATTATGAGATGTTAAGTCAATATTATGAGATGTTAAGTCAATATTATGAGATACTAAGTCATTATTATGAGATGTAAAGTCATTATTATGAGAAAGTTTCTCATTATTATGACTTACGGAATTTTTTTTTTTCTCAACAGTGGCGGAAACGGGCTTCCATACGTTCCCATTTGCGCAAATAGCAAAAGAAAATCTCCACAATAGTGTTTTCATAACTTTCAAAAAACGCGGGAAAAAATAAACAGCAGTCAGAAGAGAGAAAGATGTCACTCCCATAACCGCTGTGTTAGTCAGTGGATGCAAATGTAATATAATACCAAACATAGTGTTATAAATGCACAAGGAAACTCAAAAATACTTTGCAGGACTTTCGATCTGTGAAAAGGGCGCCAATAACCGCAATATGTGTAAACGAATGTGGTTTTCTCTTAAAGCTTCATAATCATCATAATTTTGACTGTGTTCTGGCAGCTGCCGTTTAAAGCGCTCTGATGAATCTCGCGAGTCGTCTCTGTGCACTGAATTGTACAGATAATGGCCAGTTTTGCGGCGGCCGTCAGATAAACAAGGTGAGCTGTAATCGCTCGGCTGTCGGTGGATTTGTAGCTCGGCTTCAGGAGCCCAAACTAAGATGACATTTGAGAAAATCCATAGGCGTCAGTGGCCTTTGGAGAGACAAACTCATGGGATGGAAAAGACAATTAGCAGCATTTCTGCAGTGCGATGGAGGGGGTTTCGCTTTTGTCTCTCTCAAACCTCTCGACGCGTCCACGGCCACCTGAGAGACACAGAAAACAGCCGAAGCGTCATTACACAGAAAATGGCCCAAAAGAGCAGCGCCACGATCTGTTTGTGCACTGATATGAACGACTGGGACTCATCTGACCCACAATAACAACTCCACAGATAACACACCGAGCTCATTTAAAGGAACGGAAAATGAACGTTCACGCGGCTATTCGATTATATTCTTCAGCAGTAAGCATCTAAATAAGTCAATTACAAATCAAAAAATGATTTTCGTCGCACTAGAAAACAAGACAGAGATACTAAACATCCTTAAATCAAGATACATTTACTGGAGAGGCAAGTTTTGTTTACGCTTGGTTCACATTTCAAACATTTTGGTGGACAAAAGTTTGCAGCATTTTGCGAATATTCGGTCTAAATAAAAGTGTGAGGTTTTGATGTTTCAAAGTGAACATTTAAAGACATAAACATAAGTATTTTAACTTGTAGTATTAGTTGGGAACTAATTAAAGTCACCATGAAATCAAAATTAGCAATTGACCATTCGCCGGCAGTTTGATTGACAGGCGATCTGACCAATCATAACCCCGAATCCGCCATTTTGTCCATCAAAGCAGTCAGGGGAGTTTCATACGTTGTCAGTGTCTCTTTGCTCCTCGATGTATTTTTCACTGCGTGAGAACATGATGTGTGGCGTGAGAGCGCATGGGTTGTCGGACATAGCAACAGTAACTAAAGGGGGCGGGTCTTTGCGAAGAGATATCTTCCCCTCCCTCTTGCAGCATCTCTGCTCTGATGATGAGGGCGGGGCAACCTGTCACTCACATGAGATCCACCAATAGCAAACCACAACCATCCAATCAATTCCCCACAGACAAAATCAAGCCCCGCCCCACATTTGTTCTTGTTTCATTGTGGTGAGAAATTGAGTCCCCTAAATGAACCCATTGGTTCAACAGACTTTTAATGGTAGTATTTTTAGCGCCCGATTACAATTGCAAAATCACGTTGATTTATATAGTTTAATATGTTTAATATGTCTTTTAAATAACATGATTTATATCTGAAGCTATAGATTGTGAAATCAAGCATTTCTTGTTCTTGCCGTTTTTAGCTAGCTAGTAGCATAGCATACATCCGATTAGCCTGCTAGCTTAGCTTATATTATATTAAGTATGTTTTTTGCTTCCAATATATTTCCTATTTCAAAAAAATATATATTTGTGTGTACTTAGCATGACAATTAATTTATTAAAACTATTTATTAACACTATAGGCCTACCACATTACTATTATTGTGTAAAATAATAATACATTACTTTTACAGAACAGTATGTTGCAACAATCCTTGCATAAAAAATACATTTTTAGGTTGTGTTTCCAGTTTGTTTTACTATGCATACAAATGCATTCATTTTTATATTTTAAGCATGTTGTTTGTGCATTTACACGCACTTTTATGTAATAAACATACAATAGTGAGATAGGTTATAATTAGTCAAAACATTGCGATAACTTTTGGGTCCTAACGGGGACTTGATTTCTCATGACAACGTTTCACTCGGACGTCACAACAAGGAATAAAAGACTAGGACAACTTCCGTTTCATGCCGACTTTATAATAATTAATCTATTTTAAAACTAAAAAAACGATCCAAACTGACTGTATACCTCCATCAGAGAACCGTGAACATGCAAATTATTTAAATATTTGCCTAAAATCTCAGTTTAAGGGGTTCAGCTGACTTTTTGCAGTTTCTTTCCCTCATGTCTCAAGATTTGCAAGCGAACGCAAAGTTTCTCGGGATAACGTAAATATTTTGCGAGCGAACGCCATTTAATTTTTCCTCCCATCTCATATCTTTTTCCATTGCCCTGTCCCTCCGTAGGCTACACCTTCTCAAGATGTTGAAGAAAAACACAAGATTTGCCACGTGCAACATCTCACAAGTTTGATTCTGACCTCTCGAGCTTCAGACTGCCATCAATGGCGTTTTGCATCAGTAGCTTCTATAATAAGCAGCATGTTGTGTATTAGTTTCTATGACGGAGCGTGTTAGTGCCCACGCTTCGATTGAGACACAGATGGCGCAGTATTTTAGTGGCTGTTGCGTTCGGTGTGTAGGTGTTGATGTTGTACTACATGTACAGAATAAGCCCTCCACAGTCTTAGGTTATGTAAAGTTTAACTGCGTCTCTGCTTCCAAAAGTTTCACCAGCCGTCCGCCCATCCAACGAGACTAACGCTGATGTGTTTAGATTAGAAGATAACTGTGAACTACCAGCTGAACTAAGAGATGTGCTTGTGCATTAATGACTGTTGTGCTAGAAATACATTAATGGTGTTTTTAGCCGCACTCTCAGTCTGGTCCGACTCATTATGTCACCAGATCTGGCTAATTAATCTTAAAACGCACATGCATTAATTAATGTATTAATAAAAATCATCATCAAAACCTTGATATTTTGATAGTTAGTGAGAGAAGTCCCTTGATCGTGCACAATTAACGATATTGAATGTTTTTTTTATTATCTCATAATTTTTTGATTTTTTTTTGCAATAGCTCGCATACACAGTACAGGGAGGATTTATTTGAAAAACATCATTTTTATAAGCAAATTGCAAACAACAAATACAATGCAATAAAAAGACAAATGAAAAACACGGCTTTCATTTTTCAGGAGTAGCATTCGGGTAAGAAATACTACAGAAATGAAATAAAGTAGACTAATCAGGTGTAAAATAACACTGGATAGTCTTCATTGTAAAAAAACAATTTAATAAATACAGATTAATGCTTACTATTAAGAGTGACGTTCTGTTCTTTGATTAAAATGAGAGACGGCAGCAGGATTATTAGGCTGCTGTCACTTTAAGAGCTTATCCAATATACTGTTACACAATGTTTTCTTTCTCAACTATTTACATTCCAAAACTGACTGTGTTTACCTGAATACTCGCCAAGATGGACATTTTGACATCATTTTGAGTGTATTTGACCAAATTCCAAGCGATTTGCACGGGACAGATTAAATTATGCGCAATACCCGCAACCCTGTGCCAAAATTCAGGACCTTTTTTGACAACGCTACTTCAGACTCACTAAACAAGGAATCATTTTATAAAGTTACAAAGAATCATCCAAAAGAATGACATTAAAAATTATTTTCTTCCACAGTATTTGTATTTTGTCTTGTTTTCCAGTATAAATCATCTAAAATATCTGCCAATGGGGTCAGAAAAATAAACTTAGCCTAATTCAAAGTGAAAACAAGAGTATAGCCTATTTTTCTGACCCCATTGGCAGATCTTTTTAAGCATAAACTCACTTCATTTTGATACGTTTTACACATAAGACTTAATATCTTTTTTTGGCATCACAAGAAAATGTATCTTGATTCAAGAATGTTTAGATATTTTTACTGGAATAGAAGACAAAAATACTGATCTGGCGGTGTAGATGTGAGGGTGTTGGGAGAGATGATGAATTATTAACATGTTTAAGCGAAACAGCCCTCCTTGGCTCATTCGGCCCCCGCATTTGATGTCAGCGCTTTTAAAAACTGCACCTGTATCACCTTCTGACACTCAACAAGAGAACGGGAGTATGTTAACCAACCCGCGTTAGCTGCCGGTGTCATGAGAAATGGAGTCCTCCCAGGAATCGGGTCTCCTTTAGGACCCAGACGGTTCCTAAAGTTCTTATAATGATGTCTTGACTACTTATAACGTATTTAACAATTTATTACATTAAGTGCACAAACAATATGTTTGAATATAAAATGGATGCATAGTGCATAATAACACAAACTGGAAACCGATATTGGAAGCAAAAATCATACCTAATATATAAGCTAAGCTAGCAGGCTAATCGGGTCGATGTATGCTATGCTAGTACATAAGCTCGCTAAAAAAAAACCGTAATGCCAAAGATCCCCGGGTGGTCTACTTTTTCCGTTTGGAATCCAGAGACCCGGACATGACATGTAGGAAAAAAATAGCAAGGCTAAAAGGTGTGCACGATTTACTATTTCGTTCCCTCGATTTACTTAAACATACACGCGATTTACTATTTCGTTCCCTCGATTTACTTAAACGTAAGCGCGATTTACTATTTCGTTCCCTCGATTTACTCAAACGTAAGCGCGATTTACTATTTCGTTCCCTCGATTTACTTAAACGTGCGCACAATTTACTATTTCATTCCCTCAATTTACTAAAACATGTGCACGATTTACTATTTCGTTTCCTCGATCTACTTAAATGTAAGCACGATTTACTATTTCATTCCCTCGATTTACTCAAATGTGCGAACGATTTACTATTTCGTTACCTCGATTTACTAAAACATGTGCACGATTTACTATTTCGTTCCCTCGATTTACTTAAACATACACGCGATTTACTATTTAATTCCCTCGATTTACTAGAACGTCTGGACGATTTACTATTTCGTTCCCTCGATTTACTTAAACGTAAGCGCGATTTACTATTTCATTCCCTCAATTTACTAAAATGTGCGCACGATTTACTATTTCGTTTCCTCGATTTACTAAAACGTGTGCATGATTTACTATTTCATTCCCTCGATTTACTCAAATGTGCGAACGATTTACTATTTCGTTTCCTCGATTTACTCAAATGTGCGAACGATTTACTATTTCGTTTCCTCGATTTACTAAAACGTGTGCATGATTTACTATTTCATTCCCTCGATTTACTCAAATGTGCGCACGATTTACTATTTCGTTTCCTCGATTTACTAAAACGTGTGCATGATTTACTATTTCGTTTCCTCGATTTACTTAAATGTAAGCGCGATTTACTATTTCATTCCCTCGATTTACTCAAATGTGCGAACGATTTACTATTTCGTTTCCTTGATTTACTTAAATGTAAGCACGATTTACTATTTCATTCCCTCGATTTACTCAAATGTGCGAACGACTTACTATTTTGTTTCCTCGATTTACTTAAACGTAAGCGTGATTTACTATTTCGTTCCCTCGATTTACTTAAATGTAAGCGTGATTTACTATTTCGTTCCCTCGATTTACTTAAATGTAAGCGTGATTTACTATTTCGTTCCCTCGATTTACTTAAACGTGTGCATGATTTACTATTTCGTTTCCTCGATTTACTTAAATGTAAGCGCGATTTACTATTTCATTCCCTCGATTTACTCAAATGTGCGAACGATTTACTATTTCGTTTCCTTGATTTACTTAAATGTAAGCACGATTTACTATTTCATTCCCTCGATTTACTCAAATGTGCGAACGACTTACTATTTTGTTTCCTCGATTTACTTAAACGTAAGCGTGATTTACTATTTCGTTCCCTCGATTTACTTAAACGTAAGTGCGATTTACTATTTCGTTACCTCGATTTACTTAAATGTAAGCGTGATTTACTATTTCGTTCCCTCGATTTACTTAAACGTGTGCACGATTTACTATTTCGTTCCCTCGATTTACTTAAACATACACGCGATTTACTTTTTAATTCCCTCGATTTACTTAAACGTGCGAACGATTTACTATTTCGTTTCCTCGATTTACTCAAATGTGCGAACGACTTACTATTTTGTTTCCTCGATTTACTCAAATGTGCGAACGACTTACTATTTTGTTTCCTCGATTTACTTAAACGTAAGCGTGATTTACTATTTCGTTCCCTCGATTTACTTAAATGTAAGCGTGATTTACTATTTCGTTCCCTCGATTTACTTAAACGTAAGTGCGATTTACTATTTCGTTACCTCGATTTACTTAAATGTAAGCGTGATTTACTATTTCGTTCCCTCGATTTACTTAAACGTGTGCACGATTTACTATTTCGTTCCCTCGATTTACTTAAACATACACGCGATTTACTTTTTAATTCCCTCGATTTACTTAAACGTGCGAACGATTTACTATTTCGTTTCCTCGATTTACTTAAACGTGCGAACGATTTACTATTTCGTTTCCTCGATTTACTTAAACGTCTGCACGATTTACTATTTCGTTCCCTCGATTTACTTAAACATATGCGTGATTTACTATTTCGTTCCCTCCATTTACTTAAACGTGCACACGATTTACTATTTCGTTCCCTCGTTCCCATAACACATTGCACTGTGGACGATCAGATTCGATTAGAACTACAAAAACAAATAAAAAGTGTTTAAAAAAACTACAAATATGACTGATGTGCGAGACCGATGGTTAAGAGCAGAGCAGTTAAGATAAAGGGGTTTGAGCAATCAATAATCAGTATAGCCTGACAAAAAAAAAACATTTATTAAATGTTATCCACATTTTATTTAATCTGCAACAGCATTGTCTTTTATAACGATGCGTTTGGTCGTCAACTTTTAAATGCATCATGAGGAGAGTTGTAGACAAAAAAAAATGGTAGATCAACGTGCAGCTACATTTCTCTCCAAAACGGTAGGAGGAAATTAAATTTAATTGCATGTTGAGGATTTTAACTGTGACAAGATGATTGACAGGTCAGTTTAAACGGTTACAGGTTGCGTAACTAAGCGACCGAACGTCCGTTAATGACGCAGTTATGCCAAATAGTATGAGCATAATGGGAAGACAGCAAGACAACATGGAAGACATTTATTCTTGTTTTAAACATACTTTAGATATTTAAATTGTTCAAAATTTAAGTCATTTAGCTTCTCCAGTAAACGCATCTTGATTTAGGAATGTAACCAAGACAAAAATACACCATGTTTCGCAGTGCATATTATCACTGGAATTGACACCCTCAAGAGCTGCTGCGTGACCCAGTGCTGCAGAATATTATCTTCTCTCTAACCTGACACCTACCTAGTGCTCTCACCAGGAAGCAGCTCTTAAAGGCCCGTCAGAAATGCTGCCACTCAACTTCCTCCACCGTCTTACAGACATCTATTTCACTGCTTCACTTCCATTGCTGTGGTTTAAAGGCACAATATGTAACATTTTTATATTAAAATATTCAAAAGTGTTCTATATTTCATTCAGCTGTGTACTCACATTATCCTAAATGTTTCCAAGAATTTGTAAATTCAGAGAAATTCACGATTTTAAATAGTGCCTGTCCGTCTCTCGTCACTCGTCGTCCGTCAGTGACGTAATATCTGCGTTATCCCTGGTTTCCACTTGTACTGCACTGTAACTATGGCAACAGACACGGACAGCTGCGTAACGTCTAGCGGCGCGCTGTTGTTTCGTTCACCATTATGGACTGTGGCAAGCAAACTTTGGGACAAAAGGAGAAATAAAACGAGGATCAATAAAAATCATACCTAATATATAAGCTAAGCTAGCAGGCTAATTGGGTAGATGTATGCTATGCTAGTACATAAGCTCGCTAAAAAAAAACAGTAATGCTAAAGATACCCGGATGGCCTACTTTTTCCGTTTGGAATCCAGACACCCGGACATGACATGTAGGAAAAAAATAGCAAGGCTAAAACGTGCGCACGATTTACTATTACGTTCCCTCGATTTACTTAAACATACACGCGATTTACTATTTAGTTTCCTCGATTTACTTAAACATACACGCGATTTACTATTTCATTCCCTTGATTTACTAAAACGTGCGCACGATTTACTATTACGTTCCCTCGATTTACTCAAATGTCCGCACGATTTACTCTTTCGTTACCTCGATTTACTCAAACGTGCGCACGATTTACTATTACGTTCCCTCGATTTACTCAAATGTCCGCACGATTTACTCTTTCGTTACCTCGATTTACTCAAACGTGCAAATGATTTACTATTTCATTCCCTCGATTTACTAAAACGTCCGCACGATTTACTATTACGTTCCCTCGATTTACTCAAATGTCCGCACGATTTACTCTTTCGTTACCTCGATTTACTCAAACGTGCGCACGATTTACTATTACGTTCCCTCGATTTACTTAAACATACACGCGATTTACTATTTCATTCCCTCGATTTACTAAAACGTCCGCACGATTTACTCTTTCGTTACCTCGATTTACTCAAACGTGCGCACGATTTACTCTTTCGTTACCTCGATTTACTCAAACGTGCGCACGATTTACTATTACGTTCCCTCGATTTACTAAAACGTCCGCACGATTTACTCTTTCGTTACCTCGATTTACTCAAACGTGCGCACGATTTACTCTTTCGTTACCTCGATTTACTCAAACGTGCGCACGATTTACTCTTTCGTTATCTCGATTTACTAAAATGTGTGCATGATTTACTATTACGTTCCCTCGATTTACTTAAACATACACGCGATTTACTATTTCATTCCCTCGATTTACTAAAACGTCCGCACGATTTACTCTTTCGTTACCTCGATTTACTCAAACGTGCGCACGATTTACTCTTTCGTTACCTCGATTTACTCAAACGTGCGCACGATTTACTCTTTCGTTATCTCGATTTACTAAAATGTGTGCATGATTTACTATTTCATTCACTCGTTGCCCGTCAGTGATGTAATATCTGCGTTATCCCTGGTTTCCGCTTGTACTGCATTAGTGCCCATGGCAACAGACGCGGACAGCTGCGTAACGTCTAGCGGCGCGCTGTTGTTGTTTCGTTCAAACATTATGGACCGTGGCGCGCAAACTTTGGGACATAAGGAGAAATAAAACGAGGATCAATATCGGCGTGGCGTTTCTGAGATGGCGAGAGCTTTACGACAAACTTTGACTTGACAGAGACGCGCTCTTGCACGTTATTAGACAAGATAAGCAGATGTAAGATAGATAAGACTAATCAATGTTATAAAGCTCAACATGTTAGAGCAAGTGAAACAGCGCTGCGTTTCCTCACAGTTTTAACTTGTCAAATAAACTGACCTGTATGAGTAGAGTTTCAGCACTTGTGAGTATTTCGGTAGAATGAAATGTCCTCGTTTCTTTATATCCCGCGGGACTCGCGTGTGTCACTGATATCTGTCTCTCATTAGTAATCGCGTCCGTGATTCTCGGCCTCGTCCTGCTTCACACCACAGTCATGATAAAAACATGCGTTCACTCATCCATAAACATGATTAGATCCATCGGCATGATGAGAAGTTCCACGATTCCATATTCACTGCGTCATCAAACTACACCTTTGTTATTGTTTTGAAGAGTTTAGTGACCCCTAGTGGTGAAAAAAATACATAGTGCACCTTTAATCCAGCAATCAAGAGTGATCAGATGTCAAAAGCAGAGCACAAGCCATCTTTAAGACTTGTTGTAGTTCAGGGTTTGTTCATTACGAGCACTAGTACTAGTATTGCATGAAAAGTTATGGTGAAACTATAACTACATCCAGATAATTGTTACAGCTCTCCTCCACAAGTTCCATTTTTATTCCATCAGTAGAAGTTATGCTCAATATGAGTCGATAAGTCGCAGCTAATCATCTGTCCGACCCACCAATAACGAAGCAGTTATGCTCCAAAATAATGCATGTGGCGGCAACTTCCTGTTCATTCTTCACTGTGATGCTCAGAGACATTAATTATGGATGCATATGTGCCTCTCCAGCAAACACACACACTGGAAAACTTTCATTATGTTCCAGTCGTTCAGACTCGGAGCTCGTCTTACAAACCGAACTGCAGCTATTGGACATTTCTGACATCGAGATTTGACTTAATGACCAGGAGACGGACATATAGGAAGACACAAAGGCGTGATGTGCCGTCGAATCCCACATTAATGAATAGCGCAGAGCTCCTGTTCTGCTGATGCCACGTGGCTCTTATCAACGCCGAGATGCTGACAAGATCCGTCCCTCCATCCCAAAAAACCCGGTGCCATAAAAATCGCTGTGTCGCAGCACCTGCCTTTTTTGTCTATTCATGCTGTCCTCGCCACATCTCAGGCGCTGCAGCAGCGAGGAGCTTCTCGACTTGTGAAACTTTCTGACACGGATCTGCAGCACATTCTGTGTCAATGAAACTTTTGAACGTGTAGATGGCGCTTTATACGACACGTGGGCGACGTTTTCACAAACGCACAACTATAGAGTTCATTAGTGTTGTTTTTGGAAGTACTTTTCCAATAGAAATTAAAGGGGTGTTTAAAACAGGTCAACCCAGTAGTTTTATTTTGACAAACCATTCTCTGCAAGGTGAAAAAAACGAGCTGCTCAGATCCCGCTTGTGACGTAGCAAGGGGATCTTATTATAATATTACCGCCACTTACTCAGTTTAAATCTAGAATCGCTTCTCTTTAACCTGGCGTACACATGACACATTATCGATTTTTGTCTTCATATCCGTTAAAGGATTGTTAGATCAGGTCAGCCACAACCTGGAACACTTCCTATAACACCGGATGAACTCGTTACATCAGAAGAAGAATGGCGTCTACGCTAATTTTTGTCTCTCTGCTTATCCCGAGGTTTACCATTTAACGTGATTGGCTGGATCCGGGCTGGATCCGGGCTGGGTCCGGGTCGGACGGGGAACCTGCGCCTGTGCGCGGCAGCAGCGTGGCCCTGGGGTGTCGGCGGAGACTGTGTGAACTAGCTCATCCCTTGTGAGGGCCTTACCGACTCATCAGCCACTGGCACATATCCCAACAAACCGTCCCATACCGGCGTGATCAAAAAGATCTTAAACTAGATGGAACTAGATTAAATATTTTGACTGTTGCGATCCCAAATCGGACTTATGACTGTTGGCCAGAGGAAAACTGACCCCCGACTAAGCCTGTTTTCTCCCAAGGTTTTTGTTTTGTTTTGGTTCCTTGCCTGCATTGGCGCCGTTATACGTGAACTGAGCTGAGCCGGACGATTACATCACTGTTTGTTCACAGAAACGTCTAAAAGTTGTAACTTCTTCCTGAGTCTCTCCACCAGTGTCGACAAAGCGCGAGTTGTTAACACTCCACTCTTTTCTGGAAAGGGGGCGGGGAGCAGCAGCTCATTTGCATTTAAAGGGACACACACAAAAACGGTGTGTTTTTGCTCACACCCAAATAGAGGCAAATTTGACAAGCGATAATAAATGATCTGTGGAGGATTTTGAGCTGAAACTCAAGACACATTCTGGAGACACCAGAGACTGATATTACATCTTGTGAACGAGGCATTATAGCTTTGTTTAAACATAATAAGCCAATCAAACCAACCAGCTACGAGGAGAATCATCACATTACAAACTATAATTTGAATTAAAAAAAGACAAAAGACTGAGTACTCAGTGAATTTAATGAGGAACATTATATAGGAATATATGTGTGTATATTATATGTTGGTAAAGTTTAATACAAAATATGCATCTATATGTACGTACATTTCGAGAGCATAGGGAGAATCGATTACATCATTTGCGGTGCTTGATGGGAGTGGGCGGAGCTAAAGAGCTTTTAGGTGTGTTCAGCTGTGTCCCAAATACCCAGACCATTAAATAGGGCACTTTTTTAGGGAACAGCCATTTGTATTGGTGTGCAAAACCAGTAGACATTATCGTGTGCATTCATTCAATCCCACAATGCACCGCAATAACGACATTCAATGTAAGTTCAAAGGCTAGAGAATACCCATAATGCACTGCGAGAGCTTTCGAAAAGTACTTTGATGTCATACACCAATCTGTCTGTCGAACAAACCTCTTTCGATGCGATTTGCTCACCACGACTCTCTGATTGGTGGAAATTTCTGCACAGCATCATGGGTAATGTAGTTTTTCTTCAACAGAAGTATATACCATTGATTAACAACCTCTGAACTCACAACAGGTCTGTCTTTAAAGGTTTACAAGTTATTGTTAAACATCCCTTTTCCTTATGGAGAAAATTAATGGAGGAGGTTTTACTTTCCAAACCCGACTGTTGCGCTCCATTCAAAAGCAGGTCACCTTACATTGCGATACACCTTCTAACTAGAGCCCTCAATAGATGTTGGGCCTTATCTGCAGCCGCAGCACAAGAGATGGAACGCTGCCCTCCAATGAAGCTCTCGTCCGGATTACGCTAATCCAATAGTCATTCTCCATGCCGCCTTCCTCTTCTTTGGCATCGGCGCCTTTCAAAAGGGAGCCATTCACTTCCCTAATGAGATTACGAGTGGAAACCAACATTTCCAGGGATTGTTTTTGGAAGGGAACGAGCGAGTTTTCCGTGTCTGTCGCTGCCGTTCTAACACCTGTCATTGGAATCGATCCGCCGGACCCGAGCTCTCTTAATCTCAGAGGGCAGAGAGTCGGTGACCGGCATCGATCGGCCATTTGTATGCATGGGAACGTGCGAGGGCTGTTCTTTTAGTGAGGGTAAAATTGGTTTTGGACGTGCGTGGGCGTCGCTGTGTCATTAGGGGCTTCGCTGCTGACTCTCCTGCCCACTCGCTGAGATCTCGTCCTGTGAAGAATGGCATAATCCTCCTGGGCCGAGTCAAAAACGGATGGATGGTGGGTGGATGGAGTAGTGAAATCCGTGGAGGAGGATATAGAGCCGTACGGTTTGATGCACAACTAGAACTTAGGGCCATCAAAGTGGTTGGTAATGGGTGAAGGAGGACCAGGATGTTCACGTCCATGCCGATCCTGGGACGGAAATAGAAAACACGGTTACGTGTGGCGTCAGGGGTCGCAGAAAAAATCTGCATGTACACATGAGCAACATTCACAGACGTTTAAAAGACAATATTCAGTGATATTACTGCACTGACACCATCAGATGAGAACAAAACTTGAAGTTTGCATCACTGATTCTGTTATTTTCCTGGTTATAGCTGCTTTGAAACGATCTGTATTATATAAAGCAATATAAAAATAAAGGTGAGGAGAATATTTCATGTGAATCCAAACAACTAATGACATATTGACTGAATTAAATGAATAAACCCCAACAGAGGTTCATATTACCTGGTATATTTAGACTCACTGTGGTGATAAAAAAATCTTGTTGTTGCGAACGGGGCTTTTGCCTGGAAAACATAAGTGTGTCAAGCATTAAACACGGCTATAAATACATGCATCTCTTCATTGACGGCCAATTACTTGGTGAGATTCCCAAAGAGCAGCTGAAGTCACCGACGAGACCGCCGGCCGTCATCTGGACGTCTCTCTTCAGCCCAAATCAATTTACACATCAGCCTTTCCATGCCCATCATTCACACAGCCTGAGCGCAGGTCTTTCAGGAAGGACCTTCATCCTTTCATGCGGCTCTTTTCATCTCTTTGAAGAACGAACATCCTCCTTTCATGAGCAGCTGGAAAAAACACACACATGGAAACAGTCAGACAGGCTTTCATGTGCTCGCTGTGGCCCCCATCTCACTATATACATATAACACAACACAATATAATTATATTTAAATATATATATGATTATATTTATATAATTATATATGAAAACATTTAAATTAATATTAATATAAACATATAATATCAAAACATATTAATATAAAAATTATAACACTTTCTGTCTTTATTTGACTTGCTTTTGCCCTACCCTCCATATATATATAAATATATATATATATATATATATAATTAATAGCAGATATTATATAAACATATACTTGTATAAAATGTAATATTAATAAAAACTTATAAACCATGAGATTATATATGGTGATATATGATTATATATACACACACACACACATATATATATATATGTACATATATAATATTATAATATGAAATAAAATATATATTAAAAATATATCAATATATTGTCATATAATTGTAAAGCTTGAGATTATGGTTACATATACATAAATATATGATAAAATAATATAAAAAGTGTATAAAATATAATAATATAATATATATCATGGACATTAAAATATATTTTAAATTATATATGAGATTATAATATAATTTAAAATATATTTTAATGTCAATAATATATTTTATATTATTATATTTTATAATTTTTTTATATTATTTTAATATATATATATATATATATATATATATATATATATATATATATATATTAAAATAATATAAAAAAATATATATATATATGTGTGTGTGTATGGATATATGATCCATATAATCTCATATATTGTTATATTTTTATGTTTATATTTATTTGTTATGTTAATATTTTTATATTATTTTATATATTTTTCATATATATATATATACACACATCTACTGTAAATGTAATAAAACATAATTAAAAAATGATAAACCATGTAAATCATGTCTTTATTTGACCTGCTTTGCCAGAATCACCTTATTATATATATATATATATGTGTGTGTGTTGTTAAATTAAATGCTTATTATAATTTTTTATCATAATGTACTTTTATTATGTAATTAGGATCTGGCCTTGAAGAAATAAATCCTGCCGTCATATTGAAGGCTTAATGTCCCTTTTCAAATAAAAGTCGTGGCTTTGACGTTCACGGTTCTATAACCGAAGTTCAAACTTTTGAAGAGATCACGGAGGTCAGGCGGCATCATAACGCTGGATATCAGCGCGGAGATAAGGCTGATCTCTGCAGACGGCGCCGCAGCACGGACTCATGGGTAATGACCCTCTCAATATGCTCTCGACACGTATGCGCAGACTGTTACACTGCAATAACAAGCGTGAAACGCTCTTCAATATTCAGCTGTTTGCAGAAGCGTTCTCATCTCGAGCTGTAGAGTCCTAACTATAACTGACAGAGAGGAGGGAGGGGAAAAGAAAGACAGTAAATCACACATTGCCCTCAGACTGTTTGCTTTTCCAAGCTGTTGGTGTGGAAAAAAAAGCTCCTGAAAGTGGCGAGCGCTGCTCCGCGGGAGGATGAGGACTTAATCCAGTGCCTGAAAGGTAAGCAAGGGCTTCGCCGGTGTGGACGTTGCTGTGGGAACCATGATGAGAAATGAGCGCGTCTAGTGGAGGAGAACTTGAACTCTTCCCTGCAAAACAGGTCAACAGACTCTCACTGGTGCAGCATGGGAAATGTGTAGAGCGGCTCCATCATCACACACATTTCAGTGGTGACTTTTGGACCTTGTGTGGTTTGAAGGAGGTTGGAGAGCGCAGAGACGCATCAGAATATGAAATATTTGGGTGGTCGCATAGAAAACATCTGAACATCTGCATCATGATGTCGCTGAAACGGCGGGTTGGCGTTTGACGCTCCACTAGACTGATGTGTTTGCAAAACAAAACAGCAAACATCTGAGCAAAATTAATCAAAATGAAGTGAGTTTATGCTTTAAAACTAGAAAAATAAAAGAAAAACAAGTTTATTTTCTGACGCCGTTGGCGGATCTGTATGGAAGCTTGTTTCTGCCATTGAATAAAAATATTAAATTTATATTATTTACTTATTTTTTCTCGGAATTGTGTTATAAAGTCAGAATTAGAAAAAAGTCAAGTCTTTTTTCCTCAGAATTGACCGTTCGCAAAGCCCCGCCCCCTTTAGTTACTGTTGCTATGTTCGCTCTTGTGCCACACATCATGTTCTCATGGAGTAAACATGTGAAACAACATATGAAACAGTTTCATTTTTAAAATATGGTAATTTTTTAAAGAAGTTTAATCAATAAATAGCGTCTAGTGTGTGTTTAATGTGTGGTGACAGATCGCTGTAGCTCCTCGTGAACCGATCATCTCTTCATACTAGTTCATTTATAGCATCAAATAAACATGAATGAACATCAGAAGGAATGTTGTTTCAAGCGCGGAAAGACGTCAGTAGGCTACACGCTATTTTTCGAGTTCAAGTCCACCTAAATACAAACTCCCCTGAGTGCTTTGTCGGAGATAACAGCAGATTCAGCGTTATGATTGGTTAAATCGCCTGTCAATCAAATCTCAAAAATCTGAGAAAAGAAGTCAGGATTGCTATTTTACACAATTGTGAGGTAAAAAGTCGCAATTTCTTTGTTTTTTATTCTGTGGCGGACACAAGCTTCCAGAGATATGTATGGATGCTTGTTTCCGCCACTAAATAAAAAAAAAACTGTGAAAACTGCAACTTTTTAACTCACAATTTTGACTTTTTTCTCACAATTACGAGTTATAAAGCATAATTACATGTTATAATTTCCAACTGTGAAGGGAAAAAAGACTTTATTTCTCAGAATTGAGCGTTCGTTCGCATGTTATAAACTCACAATTCTGAGAAATAAAGTCACAATTACCTTCTTTATTTACTTTTTATATAGTGGCTTCTATAGATGTGTTCTTGTTTTAAGCATAAATTTTGATAATTTTTTTTTTTTTTAAAAGAAAACAAGACTCAACCCCTTAAGTCACCCCCATTTTTGAGAATAGACATAAAAATGCAGTATCCAAACTTATAAAACGGTTAGTTCCTGTCCTTGATTCTGATTGGTCAATAGCCGAGTGAGCGAGTTTATTACCTGCATTCAACCTTTTCCTTCAGGTCAGTCTAATAAAAAATCTGTATAAATGTCTGATGTATTATCTTTTAACAGTTAATGGGTTTCATCCAGTCAAATCGTTTATAAGTTGCGTCTTGTTCCGTGTTTTCAATGTAAAAGTCTTCGCTACTGACTGACACACTCATAAAGACAGTCTCTGCCGCCATCTAATGGGTCCCCCTTGAAACATTTCCGTTGTGTTTTGCGCTTTTTGCAGCACGTTTTTGTGTTTGCATGTGTTGTGAGGATTTGCTGCACGTGTTGTCAAACTGATGATCACGTTTTTTTTTTTATTTGCATGTGTTTTTTATTTGCATGTGCTTTTTTTATTTGAATGTGTTTTTTTATTTGCATGTGTTTTTTATTTGCATGTGCTTTTTTTATTTGCATGTGCTTTTTTTATTTGCATGTGTTTTTTTATTTGCATGTGTTTTTTTATTTGCATGTTTTTTATTTGCATGTGTTTTTTTTTATTTGCATGTGCTTTTATTTGCATGTGTGCTTTTTTATTTGCATGTTTTTTATTTGCATGTGTTTTTTTATTTGCATGTTTTTTATTTGCTTGTGTTTTTTTTATTTGCATGTTTTTTTATTTGCATGTGCTTTTTTATTTGCATGTGCTTTTTTATTTGCATGTTTTTTATTTGCATGTTTTTTTATTTGCATGTGTTTTTATTTGCTTGTGTTTTTTTTATTTGCATGTTTTTTATTTGCATGTGCTTTTTTTATTTGCATGTTTTTTATTTGCATGTGCTTTTTTTATTTGCATGTGCTTTTTTTATTTGCATGTTTTTTATTTGCATGTGCTTTTTTTATTTGCATGTTTTTTTATTTGCATGTGTTTTTATTTGCATGTGCTTTTTTTTATTTTCATGTGCTTTTTTTATTTGCATGTGCTTTTTTATTTGCATGTGCTTTTTTTATTTGCATGTGCTTTTTTATTTGCATGTGCTTTTTTTATTTGCATGTGCTTTTTTATTTGCATGTGTTTTCTTATTTGCAGCGCTTTGAGCTCTCTCGGCCACCGTAATAAATTCACCTTCTGTTCAATTCAATTCAACGCATTTAACGTGAAAACATGTCCTGCCTTAACATGCATGAAAAAACACGACCCGCTTCTCCCTCAAAAACAGTTTGAGAAAATTAATAAGACGGCTCGCTGAGAACAACGAAGTGAATCGCAGGTGACAAACGCACGCATCCGACACTCCTTGTCAACTACAAAAAGCCGCGTGTTCAGATGGCCCGGATCTCAGCGAGCGCGGCTGATGCGGAAAGCGAGAGGCCCAAACGCTGACAAACGGAGGCAGGAGGAGGGCGTGCAAAGAAACACCAACACACAGCCTCTCTCTCCTGCTATCTGCCGCTTTGTGCTGAGAGAAGATAAACGATTTGGAGCTGTGTGGGATGTTTTCCCCCAGGAAGCCGGTAACAATGCCAAGATGCCGGTGGAGGAGTGAGGGGAGAACGGCGTAGGAGGGACGGATGCAGTATGTGTGGGGTGGGATACGGGAAAGCGACTAAGAAAGACATGATTTAATGGGATATGGGCCTCAAAGCGGTTTAGAGGGTCGCCCGATCGAGCGCTGAAGGCCGCCCGCCGCGCTACTCTTGCCATTTAGCTGCAGATCTCCCTACAGACGACCTCTCGGAAATCAATGGCTGGAATAAATGCTATCGTATGACGGGACTGGAGATTCCGGGCTGACCCGAGCGAGCGAGCGCGTTTGGGGCGAAAAATCGTTCCCGCTCACAAGCTCTTTGGCGGCTTCCCTGCGTTTCTCGGAAAAATCCCAGCTAATTACTGGCTCTCCCTGCGAAAGGAGGATCGATAGCAGCGGCTGCGTCTGTGTAACCGGCCCACCGGGTCACGACTCCCATTTGAAATGCCAACATTTGCACTCCATGACTGTCTGAATTCTCGAGACACCACATCGCTTGTTTTCCTGCTACAGATGTGGGACATCATAAACTAGATTTCTTCAAGATCACATGAAACGATCTCCCTCGTGTCGTTCTACACCTTCGTTCATCTTCAGAACACAAATGAAGATATTTTTGATGAAATCCGATGGTTCAGTGAGTCTCTATTGACAGCAAGATAATGAACACTTTGACACTAAAACATATTTAAAACAGGTCATGTGACTACAGTGGTTCAACCTTAATATAATAAAGAGACGAGAATACTTTTTGTGCGCCAAAAAAACAAAATAAAGACTTTTCAACAATATCTAGTGATGATTCAAAACACTGATTCATGAAGCTTTACGAATCTTTTGTTTCGAATCAGTGGTTCGGAGCACCAAAGTCACGTGATTTCAGTAAATGAGGCTTCGTTACGTCATAAGTGATTCGAAATATCAATAGTTCACGTGAGTTTGGCAGTTTGATACGTGATCTGAACCACTGATTCGACACAAAAGATTCGTGAAGCTTCATGAATCAGTGTTTTGTAACGTATTTCGTTACATTACTCAAGTTTAGTAACTTAATCTAAATACTTTGGAATACTAATAAGTGTGAAACAAACACAAAAAAGGTGATTGAAAGTTTTTATCTCACAATTCTGACTTTTTCCCTCAGAATTGTGTGATATAAAGTTGCAATTGCAAGTTATAAAGTCAGAATTATGAGATATAAACTCGCAATATTGAGAAAAGTCAGAATTATGAGATATAAACTCACAATATTGAGAAAAGTCAGAATTATGAGATATAAACTCTCATACTAAATTCACAATTGCAAGAAAAAAAGTCAGTATTGCAAGTTTATATCTCCCAATTCTGACTTTATAACTTGCAATTGTGAGTTTAAATCTTGCAATTCTGAGAAAAAGAAGTCAGAATTGTGAAACACAAACTCACAATTGTGAGGGAAAAAACAAATTGTGAGGAAAAAGTTGCAGTGACGAGTGAATTATAAAATGACTCACAAAACATGAAAACAGTGGAAAACATGAAAACAGTCGTGGATCATCAGGTCATGACAGGACAGTTACGTTGACAGTTGGGCAATTTTTTTTATAAATTCAGTCATTTTGTCTTGTTCAGGACAGAACTAAATAAAAATAACAACATTTTTATGATCCTCTTAAAAGTATTAAAATGTTGATGAATCTTAACTCCTCTTTTTCAGACGGTCAGAGTCAGAGAATCACCAATCGCTGTTTAAATGACATTAAAACTCAAAGTAATCACTTTGGTAATCTAAAACACTTTTCAGATGTAACTGTAATCTGATTACCACCCATTTAAAATGTAACTGTAATGAAATACAGTGACTCAAATTGTGCATTTTAAATACGTAACTAAGTTACTTGTGTTTCGTTACTCCCCAACCCTGCTTACAAACGCTTTTAACCACTTTGAGAAAGGCATATCGTTCATCAACATCGTAATAAACATAATCCACCCAATAAATTGCTAAATGCACATGTATATACCTGGCTTCTCTTGAGACTCCCCTGCATAGTTAATGATATGCGAAAGCCCGCCCACATGCTGACGTGATTGGTTACAAGGTAGTTTGTGACGTAACGGCAATTTCAAACCGCGTTTTTGAGACTGTCCTTAGTTCACCGCAGTTTGAGAGAAAATACACGTGGACATGGTTTGTCTTACAGCGTATTACAAACATATAAACAACATTAAAAACTTGATTTTCACTTTCAAATATCTGCCAGTGGGGCCATAAAAATACATTTAATTCAAAGGGAAAACAAGTTGAATTTTTACGCAAAAACTCACACATTTTTCAGAAAACAAGACTTAAGATCTTAAGTCTCGAGTTGATTTAAGAATGTTCCGATATTTGTACTCGAAAACAAGAGAAAAATACCAAGTCAAAACGAAAACAGACAGGATTTCTGATTGCCGTCGAGTCGTTTCAGGAGATCAGCGAGGGTCCATTAGCTCTCCTCATCAATGATCGGCCCACGCTCGCTCTTAATTCTGCTTTCTGGAACTGCTAAGAATCGTCTTCAGGACGGCATGTACGTCGGCAAACCTGCACATCACACAGACACATAAAACACTGCCTGTCATGGGACGGGATCGGCTGTGTAATGGTATTTAGTCCTTTCTCTGGCATAATGGGGAATATAAGCCGTACGCAACGTGAGGCCTGTGATTGGCTTGAGGTGTTGAAGCACGAACCACCTACGTAGTCCTATCTGCTCCCATTTAGCAATCAGTTAATCCTGACACTAATCTGCACGTCTGGCTCTCACAGAAAGAGGCCAGTGCAAATTCATTTAAGAGTCAAAGCCACCACTACAGGCCTCACGATCTTAAAAATTAGGTCTAAAATGGTGTTTGTTACCAAGCAGAGTTGAAACAATCAGTTCTAATGCTCATAAATGTTCAAATCTCTAGTTGAAGCGCAACCACGTAAGCCGGTGGTTTATGAGGACTTTGCGGTTTTCACTTTAAAGAGATCTTGACACAGAAGCTTATGCAACCTATTGCATGTGGGAGTTGGTATTTGAGGCACAAAACCAGATTTAGATAATCTTATATAGCACTTCCTACACACACAAACCATTTTTTTGTGGCCAGTGCTGACCTAACACTCGCTGTACAAACAGATCATGTTTTCATTATTATGTGCTGCCTGTTCATTTCAATAATAGTCGTGTTATTGAAACCTGTTTGACTCTCTTCTGCAAGCGAAGATCATTTGAAGAACGTCGGGAACCGAACAACTTCCATTATAGGGACAGAAACACGGTTTTCAATCAGACTCATCTTTTATGAATGGTTAAAATATTGGTGTCTAAGTTTTAAAAGCTTAGCAGTCTGGAAACTTGGCAAGCTCTTTTATTGCCTTTTTTCCTTAGTAATCATCATAAAAGTTCATGCTGTGAATTCTTTTTAAATTGGACTCTTCTTTACCATGCAGACGTTACTTTAAACCTTTTAGAGGCTCAATTTTTGTGATTTCAACTTTAAATTTGGAACAACTTGGTTAGATGTGGCTTTGATTTGAGCAATTTTTAAAGGGGTGGTTGATTATGATTTACTCTTTAACTTTAGTTAGTGTGTGATGTTGCTGCTTGAGCATAAACAACATCTTACGACATTCAAAGTTCAATGCAGAGGGAGATATTTCTTTTACAGAAATCACTTTTTAAGGACTACAACGAGCTTCTTCCTGGGTTGGTGACATCACAAACCACAAAATTTACATAAACCCCGCCCCCGAGAACACACAACAAAGGGGGCGGGGCCATGTTGGGGCTGCTTTAGAGTTGTTGTAGTCGAGTGTTGTTGATGCCGTCATTTTACGCCGGACTGCTTCACAAACGAGGGTCAATTCAACAAAAAGACGAACATGACGACACATGCTAGTGATGAGTTGATCAACTCCACAGCAACTACATCAATTTATCCACTAACCGTTCAGAAACGTCTAAAAGTTGGAACTTCTTCCTGAGTCTCTCCATCAGTTTGAACAATGTAAGGATGAACACCGTCTGCGTGAGATTCTCCAGCTTTGTTGTTGTTGAGCTGTTAAAGCTTTTTTCTGGAAAGGGGGCGGGGAGCAGCAGCTCATTTAAAGGGACACACACAAAAACGGTGTGTTTTTGCTCACACCCAAATAGAGGCAAATTTGACAAGCGATAATAAATGATCTGTGGGGGATTTTGAGCTGAAACTTCACACACAGACTTGTATCATAACTTGTGAAAGGATAATTATAGGTCTCCTTTTAACGTCCAGACAATTATACAGTATATTTGTATAAAATGAACTTTCTTTTATTACATTTTCTCTCTCAATTGAGATCATATTCTCACTTGAAACAGAGTGGAGGCTTGAATAGACAGTTTTCTTTACTTCAGCCTCCCTGATCAATTTGTTTAGACGTTTGAAAACTCCTCTAGAAACACAAATCGGTCACTACAGACACTCATGAGCCTGTTCTGACCTGCTCAGTTCGGTTTGTGTTTCAGGCCTGCATCTCCTCATCACATCACTGGATGGTCTCAGTGGAGATCTACCAACATCATGTCTGTAGGCAGTTTTCTCAGATTCAAGGGCTTGATGAGAGCTGAAATATCTGGAAAGTGGTCTGAGCAGGGATGTAGAAGTAGAAATCAATAATAGGTGAGCTGTGGCCTAATGGTTAGAGATTTGGACTTGCAACCACAAGGTTGCAGGTTCGAGTCTCAGTACTGGCTGGAAATGTAGGTGGGAGGAGTGAATGGACAGTTCTCTCATTACCCACAACTGAGGTTGCCTTCAACAAGGCTCCCCGATTGCACTGCGGCAACAATGGCTCCGTGTGTGTGTCCGTAAATGTGCTATTGGCGAATCAACTTTTAGAGAAAGTAGTGTTTTCACAGCTTCTGGATTCTTTTAATATGTTGGATATGTTCCAATCTGGTTTTAGATCATTACATTGAGTCATCACTGAGTCAGCTCTGATGAGGATTACTAATGATACCTCGCTTGCTCTGGATTCAGGCTCTTGTGTTGTGCTGATTTTGTTGGACATGAGCGCAGCCTTTGATACTATTGACCACAACATTCTTCTTGAATGACTAGAGTGTATGGTAGGTATCAAAGGCACTGTATTGCAAATGCTTTGCTTCTTACCACAAGAATAGGACTTTCTCTGTAAATATAGGAAATTTTTCCTCATCATCTGCGCTTGTCTTGAGTGGTGTGCCCCAGGGATCTATTTTGGGACCTTTATTGTTTTCCCTTTATATGCTTCCCTTGGCCTACATTTTTCAGAAATGTTTCATATCACTAAGCGCGTTTCCATTACATTTTAAATTGAAATTGCGAATTGAAGATTGAAACACGTCAATTTCGCAACATCTTGCCATGATTTATCACGTGAGGAAAAAAAAGACGTTTTAGTCGCATAACATCGGTTAATAGAAACGCCGTCATTTCATACCAGTTTTTAATTGATATTTAGAAAATATCACAAGTTTTGCGTAAATCTGTAATGTAAACGGGGCTACTGTTATGCGGACTGTTCTCAGTTCTACCTTCCAATAAGGCTTGATCTTCTAATCAAATTTTTCCTCATCATTTGCACTTGTCTTGGGTGGTGTGCCCCAGGGATCTATTTTGGGACCTTTATTGTTTTCCCTTTATATGCTTCCCTTGGCCTACATTTTTCAGAAATGTTTCATATCACTAAGCGCGTTTCCATTACATTTTAAATTGAAATTGCGAATTGAAGATTGAAACACGTCAATTTCGCAACATCTTGCCATGATTTATCGCGAGAGGAAAAAAAAGACGTTTTAGTCGCATAACATCGGTTAATAGAAACGCCGTCATTTCGTACTAGTTTTTAATTGATATTTAGAAAATATCACAAGTTTTGCGCAAATCTGTAATGGAAACGGGGCTACTGTTATGCGGACTATTTTCAGTTCTACCTTCAAATAAGGCTTGATCTTCTAATCAAAATTTTCCTCATCATTTGCACTTGTCTTGAGTGGTGTGCCCCAGGGTTCTATTTTGGGACCTTTATAGGCTTCCCTTGTCCCACATTTTTCAGAAATACGTTTATATCATTTATGTGGACGATTCTCAGTTCTACCTTCCAGTAAAGCTTGATCTTCTAATCAAATTTTTCCTCGTCATCTGCACTTGTCTTGGGTGGTGTGCCCCAGGGTTCTATTTTGGGACCTTTATACGCTTCCCTTATCCCACATTTTTCCGAAATACCTCTGTTATGTGGACGATTCTCAGTTCTACCTTCCAGTAAGGCTTAATCTTCTAATCATTTGCTCTTATCTGTGCCACGGTGTCGCTACACATCAAAGGGTGAGTGGGCTTTTTCTGTGGCTGGGACCAAGCTTATCATGTGAGGTCTGCTCTTTTGTTGGACATTTTAAATCTACTCTTAAATCATATTTTCATTATTTAGCATTTGAAAACCTGTAATTGTTTTTTTTATTGTGTAGACCTGCTTTGTACACTGTACAGTACTATATTGTGCTTAAATGTGCTCTGTAAATAAATATGGTTGTTCATCGTGTGTGTGTGTGTGTGTGTGTGTTTATGTGTGTGTGCGTGCACTTGGATGGGTGAAACGCAGAGCACAAATTCTGGCTACACTTCACGTCACACTTTTACAGGCAAAACTTAGTGTTGTTTGTTGTTTAAATGAAAGAAATCACCAGTGTGACACTATTTGAAAGAAGGCTTCATCAGTGACAGGATTAAAGTTGGCATGAAACGGAAGTTTTTTCTTCCCTATTGTCACGTATGTGAAACGGCATCTGAAAGAAAAGAAAAAATGAAGGGCTGGGCTTGATTTTGTCCATTGGGAATTAACTAGATGGCTATTGAGTGCATTATTTTTTCCATTCATTTTTCCCATAGATAGGATTTTAAAAAAAGTCTTCATTAAATAATTATAAGCCATGAACCAAGACATTTAGCTACGAGGTGAATCACAACACTACAAACATTTTGAAAATCGGACAAAATCACAAAAGTAGAAGACTGTCTACTTAACAGATTTAGTGAAGGAAAGAACTACAAACAGAATAATTGAATTAAAAACGATGGAGAAACATAAAACTACTCATTTACAAATGCTGATTTTTATCTATATATATCTATATATATATACATATATTTTAAAATTTATTGCAAAATATGCAAATATTGAGAATGTACAGAAAGATCGACTCGATTACACAATTTTCAGTGCTTCATGAGAGTGGGCGGAGCTAACGAGACCTTTTGGCGCATTGCGCTTTTTTCGACTCTGATTGGTGTAATTATCTGTGCAGTATGGGTAATGTAGTTTTTCACCAGGATTTCCGCTGTTAAACAATTATTTTAGCTGAAATATTGTGGGCTGACGGCTTCAACAGAAGCAAATACGATTAAAAACCTGGTAGCTCACAGTAGGTTTGTCTTTAAAGGTGTACCATTCAAAATCAATTACCTTATGGAGAAAAGAAATGTTTACACTTCATTGGTGGATCTCATGTGAGTGACAGGTTGCCCCGCCCTTGAGCCAGTAAACACATCATCAGAGAAGAGATATTTTGATTAAAGATAGGTACACGAATTTAACAAATGGATAAATCACTGATAATAAACACTGCAATATTCTACAAAAAAACCCTAACTTTTAAAAACCATCAGACAGTGTCAGCGGTTTTATTAGAGTTTATTGAGCTTTTGACAAAAAGGACAAGGAAATGTATTTGACATCGACTGTAGTAACCCGTCCGAGTAACAGACAGTCGGCGCGGTGCTCAATCACCACATCCAGCTCGTAATCCGCCGTTATCCAGGCCGCATCTGTCTTCTCCAACAGCGCAGTGCCAGCCGTGATTTATGACAACAAGCCCGTGCTGCTCGGAGGGGGTTTAGCGAAAGGAAAAAGAAGGGAGACGACACTGAGCGGGAATACAGTTTGAAAGTAGAGCAAAAACTTTGTGAAAATGGGTTTGCAAATATTTTTTTTTCCTCTGCTCTAAAGTTAGTGTAACATCTCAGCCCGTGTTTGGCTAGGACGCGGTGTTGAGAAGAGCTTTCAAACTGGAACAAAGGCAGAAGTTCTGAACCTCCTTTAGTTGTCGCCGCCGCCGCCGCCGCCGCCGCCTCCATTTTACGCACCGCATCAACTTTGTGTTTTCCGCGCGTTTGATTTTGGACAAGGTTTGGCCCTCAAAAAGGGAATTCAAAATAACAAGGCCTCCATCCTCCACAGACATGTGTGTGAAAATCTGTCCGTCGTCCCGAAGAGACCGGCGGGGGTGTGCGTACGCTCCGCCGCCCACGCGCTCCTCGACGCGCTCTCCTCACGCGTGTGCGTGCCAACACCAAACGGAGAAAAGAGGGGAGTCGGGGAGGTTGGAGACGGGGGAAGTGCTGAGCGTCGCCATGGCAACAAGAGCCGTGGAGCGATAAGCGGCGCTCTGAGTGTTAAAGCGTTTCACAGCCATATCTCTGTTTATGGAAACGCTACGGGACCAGCCAGCAGACAGCGATCAAGCTGTGAAGCGCTCTCCCACGGCACCGATCGCGTGGTGCCAAGCCAACGATATCTCAAGCTGTCTCCCGCTCGCAACCGCAGAGTAAAACGGAGCGTGATCGGCGCGAGATAAAGTGCTGAAAAGAAAGTTTTCCGATAGCTCGAACCGAATGAAACCCACAACAACATGGGTTCGATTCCCATGTAATGCATGAAATAATAATAATAAAAAAAATGTATAGCTTTAAATAAATGCATAATATCCGCATCATCACAGGAATAATTTAAAAAAATCATATCTTTAACACAGAGAGATATAAAATATAAAAGGTTAACATAAAATAAAAACAGTAACAGCTTTTTGCACATACGACTGGTTTAAAGGAATATATGACTATCTTTTTTCAGCTGAATGCAATGGGAGTTATATTAAATAATTTCCTGGCTCTTCCCAGCTTTGTAATGGCACTGAATAGAGGTTTTGAAGCCCAAAAAAGCACATCCATCCATCATAAAAGTAATGCATATGACTGCAATGGGTTAATATTACAATGGGCATTGTGAAGCGAAGCAAGAATATCCATATTTAAAACTTTCTAAACTATAATCACTGGATTCCGGCAGAGGGATGACCTCTGACCCTATGTTTGACGTAGCGTAAGCAAAGGTGAGAACTGACGATATAAGAGGAGTTATGTCATATGTCAGAGGTCATCCTTCCGCCAGAACTCGATCCACGAAAACGATTAAAAACGCTGTATTATTCATGCCAGGCCAGTAGATGGCGATGTCACTTTGTAAAGAAACACTCCGCGCCGATAGACTGAACGCGTAATACGCATGAGCATGAGGTCACCGTTTTCACAAAGTAGCGTTTTTGTAGTTTATGCAGAGACGATAATGGTATTGTTTTAAAAAACGTGCATTTTGAAACCCGTTTTCAAAAGTTTGCGTTTTCAGGCCCCAAAAACGCCGTTGTGAAAATGAGCGGCTAAAACGCGTAAAAAGTTTTCCGTTTTTGTTGAAAATGGTGTCGTGTAAACGGCCAGTCAGAGCTATTTTTTTCGTGGGTTGTTGAAAGACAACGTTCACATGAATCCGCAAAAACGATTAAAAACGCTGTATTATTCATGCCAGGCCAGTAGATGGCGATGTCACTTTGTAAAGAAACACTCCGTGACGATAGACTGAACGCGTAATACGCATGAGCATGATGTCACAGTTTTCACAAAGTAGCGTTTTTGAAGTTCAAAATGAGCATTTTGAAACCCGTTTTCAAAAGTTTGCGTTTTCAGGCCCCAAAAGGCCGTTGTGAAAATGAGCGGGTAAAACGCATAAAAAGTTTTCCGTTTTTGTTGAAAATGGTGTCGTGTAAACGGCCAGTCAGAGCTATTTTTTTTCGGGGGTTGTTGAAAGACAACGTTCACGTGAATCTGCCAAAACGATTAAAAACGCTGTAGTATTCATGGCAGGCCAGTAGATGGCGATGTCACTTTGTAAAGAAACACTCCGCGCCGATAGACTGAACGCGTAATACGCATGAGCATGATGTCACCATTTTCACAAAGTAGCGTTTTTGAAGTTCAAAAACGTACATTTTGAAACCCGTTTTCAAAAGTTTGCGTTTTCAGGCCCCCAAAACGCCGTTGTGAAAATGAGCGGCTAAAACGCGTAAAAAGTTTTCCGTTTTTGTTGAAAATGGTGTTGTGTAAATGGCCAGTCAGTGCAATTTTTTTCGTGGGTTGTTGAAAGACAACGTTCACGTGAATCTGCCAAAACGATTAAAAACACTGTATTATTCATGCCAGGCCAGTAGATGGCGATGTCACTTTGTAAAGAAACACTCCGCACCGATAGACTGAACGCGTAATACACATGAGCATGAGGTCACCGTTTTCACAAAGTAGCGTTTTTGAAGTTCAAAATGAGCATTTTGAAACCCGTTTTCAAAAGTTTGAGTTTTCAGGCCCCCAAAACGCCGTTGTGAAAATGAGCGGCCAAAACGCATAAAAAGTTTTCCGTTTTTGTTGAAAATGGTGTTGTGTAAACGGCCAGTCAGTGCAATTTTTTCCGGGGGTTGTTGAAAGACAACAATGTTCACGTGAATCCGCAAAAAACAATTAAAAATGCTGTATTATTCATGCCAGGCCAGTAGATGGCGATGTAGACAACCATTTTCACAAAGTTCTGTTTTTGTAGTTTATGCAGAGACGATAATGGTATCGTTTTAAAAAACGTGCATTTTGAAACCCGTTTATGCACTTTCAAGCCCCCAAAACGCCGTTGTCGAGATAATGAGCGGCCAAAATAGATAAAAAGTTTTCCGTTTTGTTGAAAATGGTGTCGTGTAAACGGCCCCTCAGAGCAATTTTTTTCCATCTGATAACAAAACATTGACAGCCAATCAGAATCCATGCTGCGTTAAAGAGCTCGAGCATTTAAAGCGACAGATGACAAAACAGCAGCGCGCTTACAATATTAATTTTAATAGTTATCTTTCTTGGTGTGAACGGGCCTTTAAAATCATTCTATATGTAAAAGAATCACTTTCAGAATTTTTTTTTCCAGATAAACGATAAAAACATTCACAGCCAATCAAAATCCAACCTATTTTAAACTGCAGGGTGCGCTAAGAACAAACGTCATCATCCGCTGGTGCGAACGCTGATATAGTTGTCATTATATTGTTATCGTTAAGCTATTTCAGGGGTCGTAAGACGTTATAGAGATTATTCATCAGCTGAAACAGAATCCGGAGCAGAAGTTACTCAAACTAACGTCCCGTATTAACGATCTAACGTCAGCATTCATTTAAAGCCCTAAATGCAATTAAAGCACCGCGAGCGGCACAAAGCGTTAATGAGGCAATGATCATGAAACGAGAACAACGACAATAACAAGTTTGGCTGGAAAGCCTAATTATGTTCAGACATTTTATTATTTTCATAAAGTCACTGCGACTGAATTTGCAAATTCTTACAATGGAGATGATCATATTAGTTTGACATTTAGATCTGGTCAAATGCACGAGATTGACCTTGCCGACTAATAGCACAGACTGACAATACATCATCAGACAGACGTCTAACATTAATGCCATTAGCAGAAAGCGACTGATGTTCTGGCGAAGCAGCACAAGAGCGATATAGAAACGTCTGAACGCACTCGACGCACCTCTGATCCAAGACAGAAACCGCTACAGAAATGCTACATGATCTCAGCTTTTTTTATTTACTACACTAGTCGATGAGTAACGTGTGTATGTGTGTGTTCTGATGATGTTTCCTAAGGCTAAGCGTTGAGAAGTCAATCTAAAGCTGCTCTCATCAAACACACAGTAGGGGAACTGATATTATTAGCATGTGTGAAAACCCAACAGATATAAAACCATTTTAAGCAGAGGTGATGAGACCCTCAGAAGTGCGGTTGCCTCGAGGGCTGATCCAGAAACAGCCGTTTCCCGTGATTACATGTGAAACGTTTTAACTCTATAAGAACAGCAGGGGACACCATCAACATTTGCCTGTTTCTCTAAAACTGCGTCCCATTTAACCAACCCGCGTCCTGCACCCGTCGGATGCGGTCAGAAGAAAGAGGTGTCGGAGGAAAAGGCCCCGGCGAGCCGGAACTCGTCCCGCATGAGCACGCAGAAGAGGCGCTGCGGCAGGGCTTTGGAGTACGGCGCGGGACGCGGCACGCATGTCCGCAGGAGAATCTCCCGACCAGCAGGGGGTGGAAAATCCGGAACCGCTTTCTTGTCATCCGTCCCTCCCAAACGGCCCGTTTCTTCCTCCATCGGAGCCAACAGGGCGGCCTGAACACATCAGCACACAAAACACATCAGGCATCACACGGTTTTTGCTGTAGAGCTGCTTTATAGCTGAATCGAATTTGTTTTATAATTTACAGATTGATGAAACATCGACAGGGCTGCGACAATAAATCGATGATTCTCAATTCGTGGATTGTTTCTGAGATTTTCCGAATGTATCGCGATTCTCTCTCAAATCATTTATGAACTTAGTTTTTTTCTTGACAGCAGATGGCGCTCTTGGCTAACGGCACGCTCAAATGCTCACAAAGAAGAGCGCTTAAGAGACTGAGAATTTACTTGAATGTATCGCGATTCTCTCTCAAATCATTTCTGAACTTAGTTTTTTTTTTTACAGCAGATGGCGCTCTTGGCTAACGGCACGCTCAAATGCTCACAAAGAAGAGCGCTGAAGAGACTGAGAATGTACTTGAATGTATCGCGATTCTCAAATCATTTCTGAACTTAGTTTTTTTTCTTGACAGCAGATGGCGCTCTTGGCTAACGGCACGCTCAAATGCTCACAAAGAAGAGCGCTGAAGAGACTGAGAATGTACTTGAATGTATCGCGATTCTCAAATCATTTCTGAACTTAGTTTTTTTTCTTGACAGCAGATGGCGCTCTTGGCTAACGGCACGCTCAAATGCTCACAAAGAAGAGCGCTGAAGAGACTGAAAGTGTACTTGAACCTCAGAATGCTTTTATGACGTGAGATTAATGTAAACTGTATGTAAGCTTCTAAAATACAATGCCATCTGCTGTTCAAAACTAAGATAAGCACCGATTCGAGAGAGAATCTTGATGCATTTGGAAAATCATTTCTCGATTCACGATGCATCGATTTATTTTCCCAGCCCTAATCGACACAGTTATTGAACTGAATTGGATCCACATTTAACTGAATAATGATGCTTTTATCTTCTGTAGAGCTGCTTTACAGTGGAATGTCTCATATTTGATAAAGTTTGCATTAATGATTCTGTTATTTTCCTGTTTATTACTGTGAAGCTGCTTTGAAACAATGGCCATGTACACACTACAGTTAAATTTGGTTGTCAGTTCAGCTTTTAATGATTAATCCCATTCTATACAAACATAATTCGGAAATTTTTGGGAGTGAAAACCTCATTCTACAGCTAAATTAACTGACAAATGCATTTACAGAAATTCTACACAGTGTGAACAAAACCAAACTTGTTGTTAAAGGGGTGGTTGATTATGATGTCGCTTTTTAACTTTAGTTAGTGTTATAATGTTGCTGTTTAACTCTTCAAAGTTACGATGATCAAAGTTCAATGCAAAGGGAGATATTTTCTGGTTCATAATTTAAGGACTACAACGAGCTTCTACCAAGGTTAGTGACATCACAAACCCCAAAAATTTACATAAACCCCGCCCCCGGGAACACAACAAAGGGGGCGTAACATCTTCCTGAGTCTCTCCATCAGTGTCGACTCCGGTTTGAACAATGTAAGGATGAACACCGTCTGCGTGAGATTCTCCAGCTTTGTTGTTGTTGAGCTGTTAAAGCTCCACACTATTCTGGAAAGGGGGCCGGGAGCAGCAGCTCATTTGCATTTAAAGGGATACACACAAAAACTGCGTGTTTTTGCTCACACCCAAATAGAGGCAAATTTGACAAGCTATAATAAATGATCTGTGGAGGATTTTGAGCTGAAACTTTAGACATTCTGAAGACTATTACATCTAGTGAAAAGGGGCAATATAGGTCTCCTTTAAAATTATCCTATTTTATTTAACACAATCGTTTTATGAGAGTATTGATGTGGATACGGAGGGATCCATACACACAAAGGGATTCACTCTCAATTTTAAATTCGGTGTCACTCCTGAAACTTTAGTGTGAACATGGCCAATCTGTACTGTATAAAGTGCTATACACTATAATAATCTGACATCGTTACACAAACCTATTTGTCTTTTACCAGAGATAAACAAAGCAAAGACGCTTCTCAACAAATGCTCTCGGTGAGTCTTAAACGAGTGTGTTGAGACTGCAGGAGTGAAGCAAATTGACACAATTTTTTTCCCCGTACAGGAACAAATTCCACTAATTGCAAAGCTGATTGCAAATTAGCAAATGTCTGCTCACATCTCAGAGACTGAACGTGGCGAAAGAAAATGTACATTCTTGATTCAGATCGACCTACAGCGTCTGTGACGTGACGCCCATCAGCTCAGGAAATCGCTTCGACTCGTCACGATGACAGTAACACACTTTGGCGGGTTTATTACAAGGACGTTTTTGTTCTATCGCACAACGAGGCATGAGCTGAAACATGTGTCCTCAAATGACTACACTAGACACGGAGAACATCACTCGCTATCTCTACGGCACCGAGACGTGTCTAAAAACAAACCTCCACGTCCATCAGGAAGCCCTGGAATGTGAACGAATCGACGTGAGGATGAAAATCAAAAAGCAGTGATTAGTGACAGACGTTCAGATGATAATCCAGATTGTGTTCCTCATTGACATCAGCATCTGTCTGAAACACTGCAATAAAATGATTTCTTACTCTGTATTTCTCACATATTTTCCAGTAGAAATATCTAAACATTCTTAAAATCAACAAACATTTACTGGAGAAGCAAAACGACTTTGGGGTCAAAAAAATAATCTTGTTTTCCCTTTAAATCAAGATTATTTTTAGGTCCCCAAAGGCAGATGTTTTTGCTGTTTTCAGCGTGTTTTTGTTGATTTAAGAATGCACTGGAAAATAAGACTAAAATACTGAGGAAGAAAATCTTTTCTTGTGCAGTGAATGATGGGTATCATATAGTGTCAGATGTTGCTGATTTTACCTCATCACTGGAGTCGGCCAACTTGACAAGAGTGACAGACAAGCGGTGTTAGGAGAGAACAAACAAACAAACAAAAAAGATGAAGAAAAAGAACAACACAAAAATACAAGGCCAAACAAGAACATTTTTAAAAGTTCAGTCCATGCCGCGTGCTGTAACGAACCACTCGACACGTGCAGGTCACATTTCAAGCAAAAATCAAAAGGAGAAAAATGCATTAAAAAAAAAAAAAACGATGTCAATTTTTAAAACCATTACGATTATTGGTATTTTAATGACAATTAAGCATAATTACATGTGCAAAAACAATTATATGGTATTTATACATCACAGTGACTGCAGTTGTGCTGCCTTTAATTGATAAATGATTGTATTACAGTAATCATCATTATGAATAATGCGAGTGAGGGGAATGTGGTGGGTTGTCATGACAATACAGGTCACAAAAATCCTTAAAGGATTAGTTCACTTCTGAAATAAAATTTCCTGATAATTCACTCACCCTCATGTCATCCAAGATGTTTATGTCTTTCTTTCTTCAGCTGAAAAGAAATGAAGAGGAAAACACTCCAGGATTTTTCTCCATATAGTGACTTCAACAGGGTTCAACGGGTCCAAATGTCAGTTTCAGTGCAGCTTCAAAGACTCTACATGATCCCAGACGAGGAATAAGAGTCTGATCTAGAGAAACCATCGGACATTTTATTAAAAAAATAAACATTATATACTTTTTAACCACAAACGCTCGTCTTGAACTGCTCTGTGATGCGCCACGCATTACGTAATCACGCTGGAAAGGTCACATGTGACGTAGGTGGAAGTACCGATCCAGTGATTACAAAGCAGACGTGCAAAGACTAAGACAAATGACCTTTACAAAAAAAAAAAAGGTAAAAAAAACAATGTCAGACGATTTTGAAGTTGGAAGAGAAAATGAGATGCGTCCACCTTTGTGGTTATGTAATGTGTGCAAGATGAGCATTTGTGGTTTAAAAGTATATAATTTGTATTTTTTGTATAAAATGTGCGATGGTTTCTCTAGATCAGACTCTTATTCCTCGTCTGGGATCATGTAGAGTCTTTGAAGCTGCACTGAAACTGACATTTGGACCCGTTGAACCCTGTTGAAGTCACTATATGGAGAAAAATCCTGGAGTGTTTTCCTCAAAAACCTTCATTTCTTTTCAGCTGAAGAAAGAAAGACGAGTAAATTATCAGGAAAGTTTAATTCTGAACTCATCCTTTAACGGTTCCATAAGATTGATTTTCTTTAATCAAAGTCTTAAAGTATATATTCGTCTTCTCTTTTGATTTTTGGGTTGAAA
The DNA here is from genome assembly GCA_038088235.1 of Zacco platypus. Taxonomy (NCBI): domain Eukaryota; kingdom Metazoa; phylum Chordata; class Actinopteri; order Cypriniformes; family Xenocyprididae; genus Zacco; species Zacco platypus. Next base: position 36,305,590 of record CM076081.1, on the reverse strand, counting down.
TCCGAGGGTGAGAAGAGAAAATGAGCCAAACATGAGATTCTTTAATATGATTTTACTCCTATAAATAGCAATTTGTTAAAGAAACCGGAAATTAATAAAGAATCTGATTGGTCGTTGGTGCGATAATGCTTTGGATGAGTCCGGGTCACGGCACCACATGATCTGTTCATCGGTGACACAATGAAAGCATCCAAAACATGATCAATCAGAGCATTTCTGAGAGAGATCAGAGCATGCACATCTCCATAAACACATGCAACGAAACCCAGCCGCTGTCTCTCCTCCTCTGTGAGGTCCGTCTCTCTTTCTTCCAGGAAATCTCACCTCATTTGAATCCCTGATTTCACATGATTTACATGGGGATGCTTGGGATAATTATTGCCTTTCTATTTGCAGCCTGGCAACACACAGGCTATAATTTAGTCCTCACACACACACACACACACACACACAGCAGACGGAGGGGGGGAGGGGGCTAATTGAACGAGAGTTTCAGGCAAACAAACTCAATTTCAAACAGTTCTCACTTAAAGAAAACTTGTGAGACGTTTGAAGCTCATCTCAAGAACCACAACGGCTGACATTTCAAAGCTCATATCGCATTTTCAGCCTGTTTAACTTTAAGTAGCTGAGAATTACAATTTATACCAGGACCATTAAGCACAAGTGCATCCTGGGAATGACGATGACACAAATAGAAGTGTCTAATATTAAGAACTAACGGGGGAAATTAACATCCCTCCCTGAGGTTTCAAAGTGAATCTCATTGGAAGCACCTCAAAATCACATAAATAAAAACGTTTTGCTTTAATCGAATTTTACTAGTGAAATCAATGGAAATCAGCCGATTTCACTGCACAATCCGACCCGGAAACCTCTTTGTGAGATTGACCAGCTAATGCGAGGACGGCATTTAGAGTCGTTCATCAAACACGCCGTTTAACCGGCACACTCAATGAGAATCTTTTTTTAAACAAATCACTCGCCCGGCGTGTTTAATTACCTCTGTGTCACATTAAACCTCTAAATGAAACTAAGACATCTGCTGCATTTCATTAATTTAGCTAATTATGACAAACAGAAAAACAGCTTGAGCAGATTTTTAAATGTATTTTTTAAACCCTTGGCTCTTCCTGCTGTTAAAGTCGCTTTGAGACGTTATGATGTGAACGAGTCCGCTGTTCGTACAGTTAGAAACACACGACCGTCCTGTTGATTTTACACTTTACTATAAGGTTACACTAGTTAAACTACATTACTTAATATGAAAAAAGAATTTACTAATCTTAGTGAATGTTACTTTTTAACATTCATCCACTTCAGTAACATTAGTAACCTCAAGAGCAAAATCATACATTCACGTTTATGCATTTGGAAGATGCTTAACAAAAGCAAGCACGGATGCACAATATTAAATATACAGTATTTTCCAACTTATTTTGGATGATTTTAGCACAATATCTCTATGAGAAGAGAGAATCCAGAACACAATTATGATAAAACATATAGTCGGATGCAGATCTGTGTGTGTTTACCCGCTGTGAACTGACGAACAGTTTATGTATGATGCTTCCAGCAGGTCCTCGACCTGCACCGACCACAGACACCTCTGGCTCCTCCAGCAGACAGCTCACAAACCTGACAGGAAGAACACTATAATATGATACAGTGACTGTACAGTACAGGTAGAGTTTAGATGAAGGAAGGAAGAGGAATATTTATCATGTTCATATTCGTCTGAGAAATGCTGCCGTAATACAGAGAAAAACAATTGCGCCTGTGTGTGTGTGTGTGTGTGTGTGAATTCAGAACACACACACACACACACACACACACACACACACCTGCACTGAACTGTCTGTGTTCCTGCGGGCAGCTCCGGGTCTCGTCTTAATGAGGGCAGTGTGTCTGTCTTGACCAGCCTGCTGTGGCCCCAAGCGGCCCCTGGGAACTAACGAGTACCGGGAGACTCTGCTGACATGCCCTTCCTGCCCCGTCAGACTGACAGCACATGCTCCGCCCCTCCTGCTTGATACAACACCGTCCCCTCCTGCTCGACACGGCTCTACCCCCGTCTGAATGATACGGCTCCGCCCGCTTCTGCATGACATTATGCTGCACCTTCTGCTCAAAACGACTGCACTGTGGTGCTCGATATAACTCCGCCCTCCTGCTTGATAAAGCTCCGCCCCCTCCCACTTAACATGACTTCACCCTCCACCCTCCACCCATTCTGTTCAACAAGACTCCACCCTCCTGCTTGATATAGCCCCGCCCACTCAACATGACTCCACCCTCCTATTTGATATAGCCCTGCCCACTCAAGACTCCACCCACCTGCTTGATATATCTCCACCCCTCTCCCTAGACACGGCTCAGCGCGTTCTGCTCAACAAGACTCCACCCTCAGGCTTGATATAGCCCCACACCATCAACATGACTCCACCTACATGATTGATATAGCCCCGTCCACTTGACAAGACTCCAACCTCCTGGTTGATATATCTCCACTCCTCCCCCTCGACATGGCTCTGCCCGTCTGATCGATACAGCCACACTTCTCCTGCTCAAGACTCCACCCTCTTGCTGGATATAGCTCCACCCCTCATCCTAGACACAGCTCTGCACGTTCTGCTCAACAAGACTCCACCCTCCAGCTTGATAAAGCCCCACCCTCTTGCTTGATGTAGCTCCGCCCCTCCCCCTAGACATGGCATTGCACGTTCTGCTCAACAAGACTCCACCCTCTGGCTTGATATAGCCTCACCCACTCAACGTGACTCCACCCTTCTGCTTGATGTAGCTCCGCCCCTCCCCCTAAACACGGCTCCGCACATTTTGCTCAACAAGACTCCACCCTCCGACTTGATATAGCCTCACCCACTCAACATGACTCCACCCTCCTGCTTGATATAGCTCCACCCCTCCCCCTTGACACGGCTCCATTGACCAATATCCATTGACAGATATCGATACACATATTTAACTTTCTGTGAAAAGAGCACAAAGTCTCTCCTGTAGCAGAATGAACCATTTACTAAGCTACTTGTTGCATATGGAGACAGAAATATAACTTTCACATTCACTGAACTATATATATATAAAATTGTGATATCGGGCTGATGCAGATAAACCATTTCTAAGCCATTTTAACCATATTTCCGATGAAGTTTTGATAATATTGTGCATCTGTACAAGTGTTTTGCATTGTCTGAGCATCAGTATGATCAAACTTTACCTCTCCAGATCGTCACCATCTTCCTCCCGCTCTCCTTTGGTGATGCCAAACTTGGCCTTGAGTGAGCGTGCACGTGCAACGACGGCCTCCACCGCGCTCATCTGAGTAATAACATCCTGACAACACAGAGCAGACACACGTTCACAATCTGAGCGCAGGAGCGGCCTGAGAGCGTGGCGTGACCCTCACCTCCATTTTCTTGAAATCAGGGCTAGGGTGACGAAGCAGTTTACTGGCATGAGACGTGAGCTGCTGGAGAGCCTTACGCACGGACGGGATGTCTTCAGTCGACTCTGGAAGAACATTCGCGTCATGTTTACAGCGGCAGAGACATCTGAAACACTAGTGGTGAAGTGGTTTCACACAAACCTTCCTCCTTGATTTTGAGAAGAGCAGCATGTAGGACGCAGGGCAGCAGATGCCTCGTCAGATCAGACGCTTTCTGCACAGACAGGTAGTGCAGCACCTACACACACGTTATATAAAACAGTGCGTTTATGCCAATATTTTCTCATTCAGATTGCAAATTATAATGTCCAGTGCCAATTATAACTTACACATTCCATAAACTGTTTGCAGATTTTATTTATGAATCATTTTTCCAGGCAAGGATGTCCGTTTTTGTTAGATTTAGTTCTTCTGAAGATGAATCTGTGTGCAAACTAAAGCTAGCAAACACATCTACCATTGATTTCTATTGTTCTTAAATTAAAGACAAAGACAAACCTCTTACATCACAAGTGTTTTCAGATTGGTCATTAACCAGCAAACAAAAACATGTTATGAAGATGTTATTAGGGGCGAGGCACCTATTGTATCAGTTGGCGTTCTTCTTATTATCCCTTTTCTTCTTCTTGTTCCGCTCCGGAAGTCTATGGCAGCCCATAGAGCAGCTTGTGGGAAAGTTATGAACTTTGACACACAGACAGAGGCTAGTCTGAACTGTCACCATGACAAATTTGGACTCTCTAACTCAATCCCTCTAGCGCCACCAATTGTCCAAACTTCTGGTTTGGAGATACAAAAAAATGGCTATTTTTGCTTATAACTTCTGAACGGTTTGTCCAAAAATCATAAATCTTGTTAGATTTGGGGCATCACGGCGAGTTGAATTATATCCAATTTTCTCATTTTGGCCATTTTGAATTTTGTAGTAAAATGCTGAATTTTATAAATGCATGAATTACGAAACTCAGTATGGGTGATTGGTGCAATGCCCTGAAGGAGTCTGAGAAGTTTTGGACCAGCGCCAACTAGTGATGAAAAAAATTGTTTACATGCTCATAACTTTGGAAGTGGGCTTATTAATCACAGGATATCATCTTCATGGATTGCTGAATCCTTGCCGAGTCCAACGATACCAATCATGCTAGGTTTTGCCTAATGGTTGGTGCAACGTTGTGATTCAGCATTTAAACAACATTCGTGAATATCTTAGAAGCTGTTAGTCCGACTGAGACGAAACCACAGGTCGTTCACTATACACTAATGACCAAATTTCAAAATTTTAATAGCAAGTGGCCAAAAAAAATGTAATCAAAGTCAGGTGTGGGTATTTTTTTGTGTTCATACATATAAATGTCTATAATTCCTAAACGAAATTAGATATTTTCATCTAATTTAACACACGTATGTATGGGGGCGCTCTGAGGACACACAAAAGCAATGGGACTAAATTTGAACGAAACATGAAATCGGTTCTAACTACAGTACTGTTGGTCTGACTTTTGAGCCATATTGAGGAGGAGGGGCAGAGTGGTGTCAAATAGGAGGGTGGAGTCATGTTGAGCAAGAGGGGCGGAGCCATATTGAGGAGGAGGGGCGGAGAGATGTCAAACAGGAGGGTGGAGTCATGTTGAGCAAGAGGGGCAGAGCCATATTGAGGGGGAGGGGCATAGCGGTGTCAAAAAGGAGGGTGGAGCCATGCTGAGCAAGAGGGGCGGAGCCATAATGAGGAGGAGTGGCGGAGTGGTGTCAAACAGGAGGGTGGAGTCATGTTGAGCAAGAGGGGCAGAGCCATATAGAGGAGGCGGGGCGGAATGGTGTCAAAATGGATGGTGGAGTCATGTTGAGCAAGTGGGGCAGAGCCATACAGAGTAGGGGCGGAGTGAGTCAAACAGGAGGGTGGAGTCATGTTAAGCAAGAGGGGCGGAGCCATAAAAAGGAGGAGGGGCGGAGTGGTGTCAAACAGGAGGGTGGGGTCATGTTGAGCAAGTGGGGCGGGGCCATACAGAGTAGGGGCAGAGTGAGTCAAACAGGAGGGTGGAGTCATGTTGAACAAGAGGGGTGGAGCCATAAAGAGGAGGAGTGGCGGAGCGGTGTCAAACTGGAGGGTGGGGTCATGTTGAGCAAGTGGGGCAGAGCCATACAGAGGAGGGGCGGAGTGAGTCAAACAGGAGGGTGGAGTCATGTTGAGCAAGAGGGGCGGAGCCATAAAGAGGAGGGGTGAAGTGAGTCAAACAGGAGGGTAAAGTCATGTTGAGCAAGAGGGGCGGAGCCATACAGAGGAGGGGCGGAGTGAGTCAAACAGGAGGGTGGAGTCATGTTGAGCAAGAGGGGCGGAGCCATAAAAAGGAGGAGGGGCGGAGCGGTGTCAAACAGGAGGGTGGAGTCATGTTGAGCAAGAGGGGCAGAGCCATAAAGAGGAGGAGGGGCGGAGCGGTGTCAAACAGGAGGGTGGAGTCATGTTGAGCAAGAGGGGCAGAGCCATAAAGAGGAGGAGGGGCGGAGCCATAGTGAGGAGGAGGGGCGAAGTGGTGTCAAACAGGAGGGTGGACTCATGTTGAGCAAGAGGGGCGGAGCCATATTGAGGGGGCGGGGCAGACTTCAAAATTGACATGCTCCGTCTTTGTCTCAGTATCTATTATAGTCCATATGACATTGTTGGTCTGCCTCTAGCTTTGTTTGCTT
>CM076081.1:36279442-36294442 GCA_038088235.1 Zacco platypus | reverse complement strand
AGAATGTGCCATTGATTTTCTATGTAAATGCACTATACGGACGTGTTTGACCGCTGCACTCGCATCTTTTCAGATAAAAGTTCAACATAAAGCCACATCTCCAGACCTGCATCTCGCATTTTTTACCGCAAAAACACATTCTGTGTAAATGGCCTCTACTCTGTTTGGTCGCAAAGCTACGAAAATCTTGAAAATTACCTGGCTCTGTGAATAGTGCTTATGTGGTTTAGAAAATCATCAGGCTGGAGAGCACTGGAGATGTTCTTCCAGTTGTCAGCGGTCAGAATACTTTTACACAGAACGAACTAATGGAGATTTGACAGTGAATTGCAGGTGACAAAAATATGCTGCCAGGACACACATGAAATTACTCTAGAAATAACCTTTATACTTCTTGATGTGTCTCAAACAAATAACATCCCGTCACATGAGCAGCGGCCTCACCTTAAACGACTCCATGTCTGAGAGCAGGCAGGCGCTCTGCATGCGGGCACGGAGATGGGCACCTTCAGCGGACGTGCCCAGTTTGGCCAGCACCTCCGACTGCTCCTCCAGCAGGTCTTCGGTCATGGGCGCAGGCTCCTGCATCACACAAACACCAGGTTATATAACAACTCTCAATGATGAATCAATAATCATGACAGGCCTAGTGCTGACAGTAAAAAAATGAACAGATATCTCCAGGCTGCTGTCAATTACACACAGATGTGCAGCTCTGTGACCTTCATGCTTCAAACAGGAAGAGTCATTTCTGAAAAGAAAACACACTGCTGTTTTAGAGTAAGAACGCACACACATAAACGTGATGTGTGACCTAAATGAAATCAAAACGCAACATAATGTGGAATGAAGAGGATCTATTATGCCCTTTTTCAAAGTCTTGATGTTGTTTCTGGCTCTACTAGAACAGCTTTTCATGTTTGAATGTTATTTTTGTCATTGTTCAGCTCCTCTCTTCTCAGTCTGTCAGTAACGCTCTGTCTCTATGAAGCCCCTCCTTCTGAAAAGCACACTGTGCTCTGATTGGTTGGCTGGAGTAGTGTGTTGCGATTGGTGTTTGGGAAATGTCCCGCCCCTTACCATAACCTCCAGTTTAATGAATTCAACCAGGCCCCGCCCCTTTATTCTGCGTATGAATTATTTAAATGAGGAATATTGTGAGAAAACTCAAGATGGAGGCGTTTCACGGACACTGATATAGAGAAGAACTTCCGCTGGAGGGACTTTGCAGAGCTTTCTTTATTACACACTAAAGAAAGATGAACATGAAAAAAAAAAAAAAGCACAATAGGACCCGCTTTCAATAAACCACTGTGGACGAGTTTGAAATGTTTGTGTGACGCTCAGAGCATCTGGTGTCACGTCCCATAGAACATCACTGAAGTTACTAACACTGGTTTCAAACAACATCTTTTATCTTCCTGCACTCAAACAAACCTCTCCCTCTCTCTCTCTCTTGTTTTCCAGTGAAATCTTAACAACAGATCTCGTCTTGCTCCACTGCAGCGATTATGGCAGCAAACCCCCGAGAGACCGGCTCTTACACATCAACACATCAGAACACAAACTGGATCTGGTGGCAGCGGATCTCACTGTTCACGGGCACTGGGAATAATGGCCAGTTCAGAGAAGGTTTTAATACAATTAGAGAAAGCGAGAGACATATATATATATATATATATACACACACACACATATACATATATATATATATATATATATATATATATATATATATATATATATATATATATATATATATATATATATATATACACACACACATATATACACATATATATATATATATATATATATAATTATAGAAATTATATATAATTATATAAACACATACATATCCACATTTTCACCGTTTGTAACACTCCGCTTTAAATGCACCATTTTTTTTTGCAACACTTGTTGTATCACGAACTGTAGTTTTAAGAGTGTTCATGCAAGATTGTCATTGTTTAGACCTGAAATATTTAATCACAGCGTCTATTTTACAATTCATTTCCACGTTTTCGGAGATGTGAGCTCCAGGCCGTCAGCAGCCATTCAGTGCTCGTGTACCCGCCGAGAACAGTGCTTCGGCTGGCTCTTATAGTCGTTAAACATGAGATATAATTCATTTTGGGTACATAAAACAGGCAATCTTTGGTCTTATTAATCTATTACTCGTTCCTGAGCAAATCAAATTAGGCTGTGTTAAATTTAATAATTAAGGTTATATTTAACTTAAATCCTGTAGAGCACTGCTTTTTGTACATTAGTGTTTATGTTCGGTTGTCATTTATAATGGCTATTTTTTGTTAATTTAAATATTGCTGTTCAATAAATGTTATTTTATATAAATAATATATTGTATTTGTTATTGAGAAAGGGTCTATTAGTGTGTAAAATGAATTGAGTGATTACATTAACACCCCATTAGATGGCGGCAAACTTTACGAGTGAATGAGTCAGTCGCAGGAGACTTTCAAATTGAAAGGGACTTTTGTAAACAAAGGACTGTATGTTATGGAAAATTTCCTTAACCGTAAAAAGGACTAATTTATTTTGTGGAGAAAATGTATTTTTTACTTCTAGAACACGACTGTTGCACTCTATTAATCGGCAATAAATCTCTTATTATAATGGTAAAGTTCAAAACAAACCAATATCTAACTTTCAAAGCATGTTAAAATGATCGAAGCAGCAAATCAAGAGTAAGAACGCGCTGACCTGTGTGACGGGGATGTAGAGCGGCTCCTGCGAGTTCAGCAGTGTGAGTTTGCCGTGCGGCTGCAGTCGACCATCTGGTTTGCTCTTATTGGCTGTTTTTTTCTCGCTGTCTGTCTCCGCCTCCTTCATCTCCTCCGTGTCGCTCAGACACTCAAAGAACTCCTCTTCACTGTCGCTCCACGAGTCCCACGACTTTCCGGGAGAAACCTCGGCAGGTCCGGTCGGCGGTCCCGTGCTCTCCGGCCCCAGGCGGTTTTTGTCTCTGCCTCCATCTGATGCGGCGTTCTTCCTCCCATCATCCCTTGCTCTCTTGCGCTCAATGCAGCAGTTCAGCATCTGGGGGCGATGCACGTTTTAAATTAAAATCGCTTAAGATGACTTCAGAGTCACGTGATCCATCAGAAATCGTTCTAATTTGCTGCTCAAGAAACATTTCTGATTATTATCAATGTTGAAAACAGTTGTGGTGCTTTATATTTTTGTTGAATCTATGTATCCTTGATGTATAAAACAACATCTTTTGCACAAAAGTGCATAAACGGTGTTTAAAGCGATCATTTAAATTGTATGCATTTTCTTTTTTGGTCCAGATCAAAAGAACCAAGTGTGAACGCATGAAGACTCACCTGCAGTTTTTGATGAAGAAGACAACACCTGAGATCAGGAGGGCCGCTCGCCAGTCTGAAACACAACACAGAGGCGTTCATCATACAATCAATACAGTCTCCCATCAGGCCACGGCACAACAGCCGTGAGGTGAACAGAGACGCCCGTATTCAAAGACGCAAAAGGCTTCACTCATTTGCACACAATGACATGACAAGATGGAGGACCGCGGGGACACCAGAGGAACCGCAGCACACTGCGTTATTGTTTCTCCGCCAATGTTATCAATGATCCGGACGCCTGCAGCTCTTTCCCACGAGAGACGGAGTACAACCACATTACAGCACAGCCACAATTCATCACCTCCACTGAAATGATTTCTGGGCTTTTTTGCATTCATTCAGAAGACAGTAGCATGCAGTACAGTAACTGAGTCCTTGTGCACTATGCACGCACAGACCACTGAGTCACGAATCTGACTTATCTCCATTTCACATTTATTTCTCCATTCATTCAGCTATTTGCACTGCAAAAAAAAAAAATGAGAGCATTTTGCGAACACCTAATTGATTCCTCTTTCATAGCTGCTTGCATTTGAACAGAAACAGACACAAAATTATGTCTAATAAAATAATGGGAGTGCATCCATCCATCATAAAACGTGCTCCACGTGGATCCGGTGGGTTCAAGTGTTAGTGCACCCCAAAATTTAAATGCTGTCATTAATTCCTCTCCCTCATGTCGTTCTACACCTTCGTTCATCTTCAGAACACAAATGAAGATATTTTTGATGAGATCCGATGGTTCAGTGAGTCTCTATTGACACTTTCAATGTCCAGAAAGACACTAAAACATATTTAAAACAGGTCATGTGACTACAGTGGTTCAACCTTAATGTTATAAAACGACAAAATACAAAACAACGACTTTTCGCCAAAATCTAGTGATGGACGAATTCAAAACACTGATTCATGAAGCTTTACGAATCTTTTGTGTCGAATCAGTGGTTCGGAGCGCCAAAGTCACGTGATTTCAGTAAACGAGGCTTCGTTACGTCATACGTGATTCGAAATTTCAATAGTTCATGTGACTTTGGCAGTTTGATATGTGATCGTTCGGATTCGAAACAAAAGATTCGTAAAGCTTCATGAATCAGTGTTTTGAATCATCTCTAGATATTGTTGAAAAGTCGTTATTTTGTTTTTTTGGCACACAAAAAGTATTCTCGACGCTTTATAATATTAAGGTTGAACCACTGTAGTCACATGACCTGTTTTAAATATGTTTTAGTATCTTTCTGGACATTGAAAGTGTCAATAGAGACTCACTGAACCATCGGATTTCATCAAAAATATCTTCATTTGTGTTCTGAAGATGAACGAAGGTGTAGAACGACACGAGGGAGAGGAATTAATGACTGAACTTTCATTTTTGGGTGAACGAACCCTTTAATGAAGGCCTTCTGAAGCGAATCGATGCGTTTGTCAAAGACAAATATTCTTATTTAAAATTTTATGAAGTAAAATAACGAGCTTCCGGCGCGACAGCCGTACGCATTCGAGTAGCGTCCACAAAGCGTTGACGTAGTACACAATGCCATGATGTTCTACGCATTATAATGTCTCGGAAGTTAACGCTTTTTGGACAAAATAGTCGAATTTAAAGAGCTGACATACTGATATAGTTATCATTCTTGATGTGAACGGGCCTTTATTCGTTACGTGTGTTTGTATGACTTCTCTTACCCGTAGATCAGGCAGTTGTTTTCCCAGCGGTAGCGCATCTCCAACACGAACTCCTGCCACAGGTGAGCGACGGCGCGCACTCCTCCGTGATGGAAGTTCACCATACAGATGCACAAGGCCAGACGGTACGTCAGACTGTCGCACGGAGCCGATTTCAGCTGATTATAGAGATGCTGTTCACAGGGAAACATGGTCAGGCGCTGAACGGAGCACAACAGTCTGCGACAGCAAGACTGCTCAGTTTTACTGCACAGTAGAGCCGCATGATTAATCATTAAAAGATCCTGATAACGTTTCAAACACCTACATAAATCGAATCGTCTATGAAACTTTTGACAAGTATGATCACAGTGAACATTCAGATCTGCGTTCTGAGCCAGAGAGAGCAGTGAAACGGCTCTTCAACATCACAGCATCATTATTTCTGTCTTACAATGATTCAAATCATCACAGAAGTACTGGACAAAAGTTTATATTTCGGATATAAACACTGACTTGATCTACAGTAGCGATCAAAAAAGAGCAAATCACCTTTTGAAAGTAATTTGAGCTTCAAATTAGATTGTCAAATACATTGTTACACCAGTAGGTGGCGACAAGTGACTGTTAAAAAGTGTGTGAGTCATTGAATCATTCATTTAAGATATTTATTCAAAATCACTGATTCATCCAGTAACGAGTATTTAGAGTGAGTCATTGAATGATTCATTCAAGATATTTATTCAAAATCACTGATTCATCCAGTAACAAGTATTTAGAGCGAGTCATTGAATCATTCATTCAAGAGATTCATTCAATATCACTGATTCATCCAGTACCAAGTATTTAGAGTGAGTCATTGAATCATTCATACTAGATATTTATTCAAAATCACTGATTCATCCAGTACCAAGTATTTAGAGTGAGTCATTGAATCATTCATACTAGATATTTATTCAAAATCACTGATTCATCCAGTAACAAGTATTTAGAGTGAGTCATTGAATCATTCATTCAAGAGATTTATTCAAAATCACTGATTCATCCAGTAACGAGTATTTAGAGTGAATCATTGAATCATTCATTCAAGAGATTCATTCAAAATCACTGATTCATCCAGTAACAAGTATTTAGAGTAAATCGTTGAATCATTCATTCAAGGGATTCATTCAAAATCACTGATTCATCCAGTAACAAGTATTTAGAGTGAATCATTGAATCATTAATTCAAGAGATTCATTCAAAATCACTGATTCATCCAGTAACGAGTATTTAGAGTGAATCATTGAATCATTCATTCAAGAGATTCATTCAAAATCACTGATTCATCCAGTAACAAGTATTTAGAGTGAGTCATTGAATCATTCATTCAAGGGATTCATTCAAAATCACTGATTCATCCAGTAACAAGTATTTAGAGTGAATCATTGAATCATTCATTCAAGAGATTCATTCAAAATCACTGATTCATCCAGTAACAAGTGAAGTATTTAGAGTGAGTCATTGAATCATTCATTCAAGAGATTCATTCAAAATCACTGATTCATCCAGTAACGAGTATTTAGAGTGAATCATTGAATCATTCATTCAAGAGATTCATTCAAAAACAATGATTCATCCAGTAACGAGTATTTAGAGTGAATCATTGAATCATTCATTCAAGAGATTTATTCAAAATCACTGATTCGTCCAGTACCAAGTATTTAGAGTGAGTCATTGAATCATTCATACTAGATATTTATTCAAAATCACTGATTCATCCAGTAACAAGTATTTAGAGTGAGTTATTGAATCATTCATTCAAGAGATTTATTCAAAATCACTGATTCATCCAGTAACAAGTATTTAGAGTGAATCATTGAATCATTCATTCAAGAGATTCATTCAAAATCACTGATTCATCCAGTAACAAGTATTTAGAGTGAATCATTGAATCATTAATTCAAGAGATTCATTCAAAATCACTGATTCATCCAGTAACGAGTATTTAGAGTGAATCATTGAATCATTCATTCAAGAGATTCATTCAAAATCACTGATTCATCCAGTAACAAGTATTTAGAGCGAGTCATTGAATCATTCATTCAAGAGATTTATTCAAAATCACTGATTCATCCAGTAACAAGTATTTAGAGTGAGTCATTGAATCATTCATTCAAGAGATTTATTCAAAATCACTGATTCATCCAGTAACGAGTATTTAGAGTGAGTCATTGAATCATTCATTCAAGAGATTTATTCAAAATCACTGATTCATCCAGTAACGAGTATTTAGAGTGAGTCATTGAATCATTCATTCAAGAGATTTATTCAAAATCACTGATTCATCCAGTAACGAGTATTTAGAGTGAGTCATTGAATCATTCATTCAAGAGATTTATTCAAAATCACTGATTCATCCAGTAACAAGTATTTAGAGTGAATCATTGAATCATTCATTCAAGAGATTCATTCAAAAACACTGATTCATCCAGTAACAAGTGAAGTATTTAGAGTGATTAATTGAATCATTCAAGAGATTTGTTCAAAAACGCTGATTCATCCAGTAATGAAAGTCTTTATGAGCGAATCTTTCATTCATTCAAACCGATTTTTTTTTAAAAAAAGATTATATTCAAATTAAACAAATATTTTAAAATAGACTGCAGCAATAAACATTTTGTCAGAACCTCTAGTAAATTATGCTTTGTCACTATTCAGAGTAGTGGTAGAATCGTGATCTCTATTCGCAACGAAGAAAAAAAAAAGATTCACAATTTATTCTGAATTGTGCAGCTCTACTGCATCTGAATCAACTCACAGCGAAATAATGAGTTCAATGATTCTATGTTCAAACTCACGTAATCCTCCGATTCTCTGTCCTGTTCGGTCTTTCCTCCTGGACTGTGCTGTGAGGATTTAACATCACTACAGTCTGTTTTATCCAAAGCTGCATCTGGGAAAAGATACTAATGAACAAACACACATTTTAGACATCTCAACATCCTGTTTTCCAACACTGATAATGATCATAAATGTTTCTTGAGCAGCAAATCATCATATCAGAATGATTTGTGAAGGATCATGTGACGCTGAAGACTGGAGTAATGATGCTGAAAATTCACAGTTATAAATTACAGTTTACTATATATTCACATAGAAAACAGCTGATTTAAATTGTAAAAATATTTCACAATTTTTACAGTTTTTTCTGTCTTTTGGATCAAATAAATGCAGCCATGGTGAGCAGAAGAGACCATTCAAAAACATTAAAAAAGTCTTTCTGATCTAAAACTTTTGAACGGTTGAATGTGTGTGTGTGTATATATACTATATATATATATATATATATATATATATATATATATATATATATATATATATATACACACATATATATACACATATATATACACATATATATATATATATATATATACGTATATACACATATATACATACATATATATATATACACACATGCATATGTACACATATATACACACACATACATATATACACATACATATGTACACATATATATATATATATATACACATACATACATATACATATATATATATACACATATATACATATATATATATATATTTGATGGCAATGAGAGTGATTCAGTTTGGTGCGGTGCAGAGATGCCAAATAGCTAAATATGCAAATAACATGACAAATCATCTGGCATGTTTTAATGTGAATCAAACAGCCAATGTGACTCCTGAATTAAACATCGGACTCGTTTAGGCTAATTAAACGGGAATGTGCTACATCAGCGTTTACAGGTGCCACCTGCGATTCCTGCTACGCAAAAGTTGTGCCAACTTACAAACGTATTAATCTAGCCCACAGTAAAGAAGAGAAAGTTTAAACTGATTTGAAACTGTTTATCGTTTCGCCACGGTCAGCTTCTGGTGCATCACATGACCAATCATCCTCACAATAAACACGCTGCTGATAAACACCCAGCATGCTCTGTTTTAACAGCTCCTCACCAGCAGGATGGAGTTCAGCACGTCGTTGTTAAGCGGCGACTCCTCGACCCGTCTGTGTCGCCGTATGCGCTTGCGTGCGCTGTGAACCATGTTGGAGACGGACAGCTTGTGGATGGGAACAGCAGCCGGCTCCGTCAGTTTGGACAAGGCTTGAGTGATGTCACTGTTCTCTA
The DNA here is from genome assembly GCA_038088235.1 of Zacco platypus. Classification (NCBI taxonomy): domain Eukaryota; kingdom Metazoa; phylum Chordata; class Actinopteri; order Cypriniformes; family Xenocyprididae; genus Zacco; species Zacco platypus. Next base: position 36,285,229 of record CM076081.1, on the reverse strand, counting down.
TGGAAACAGCACAGAGGTGGGCGGAGCCAGTCAATCAAACGATACACAAAAACACATCATGTGATGAGAGCTGATGAAATTTAGTGTTTTATTCAGATGATAGAAAACAACTCAAACCAGAGAAACGTGTCTGAAGAAGATGCTTAACTAGTCCAGATATATGTGGTTAATTAATATCTAAAAAAGAAATGTTCAGGATGACCTTTCCCTTCCTCTTCAACCGAGTTCCGTCCCAGAATCTCCTCCGTGGTTTCCTTCCGACAGCAAAGTTTGAAGAAGTCCATGAGAAACTCACCTGAGGATCAAATCAACACTTCAGGCTCAGTTGCGCTCGACCTCATGTGTGTGTGTGTGTGTGTTAGCGGCCGCTCTTACCCAGCAAACACTGCGGGTTGTCTGCTTTCCGCACTCGGACAGACCAGTGAGGAGCTTGAAGTGGATCCAGATCGCTGTGAGAAGAAGAAGAACCAGAATCATACCTAGAGGAACCTTCACTGAAACAAACACGCTTGTGTCTTTTGCGATCTAAACACTGAGGAATCAGTGTTTTTGAATAAATATGTTAAATGAATGATTCAATGACTCACACATTTTTTAACAGTCACTTGTCGCCACCTACTGGTGTAACGATGTATTTGACAATCTAATTTGAAACTTTCAAAAGGTGATTTGCTCTTTTTTGATCGCTACTGTAGATCACGTCAGTGTTTATATCCGGAATATAAACGTTTGTGCAATCTTTTTTCGTCTAAATGTGTGTGAACACTACACTGTCCGTACTTAAGATATCTGTACCGGAACACAAGACAAAAATACTAAACATTGTTAAATAAAGACGAATTTATGACGGACACAACGACTTAAGATAATAATTATTGTTATGAAGTGAGTTTTCGCTAAAAACAAGAACGAATATCTGCCAATGGGGTCAGAAAAATAAACTTCATTCAAAGGGAAATGATTCACTCTAAATACTTGTTACTGGATGAATCAGTGATTTTGAATAAATCTCTTGAATAAATGATTCAATGATTCACTCTAAATACTTGTTACTGGATGAATCAGTGTTTTTGAATGAATCTCTTGAATGAATGATTCAATGATTCACTCTAAATACTTGTTACTGGATGAATCAGTGATTTTGAATAAATCTCTTGAATGAATGATTCAATGACTCACTCTAAATACTTGTTACTGGATGAATCAGTGATTTTGAATAAATCTCTTGAATGAATGATTCAATGACTCACTCTAAATACTTGTTACTAGATGAATCAGTGTTTTTGAATAAATATCTTAAATGAATGATTCAACGACTCACACACTTTTTAACAGTCACTTGTCGCCACCTACTGGTGTAACGATGTATTTGACAATCTAATTTGAAACTCAAATTACTTTCAAAAGGTGATTTGCTCTTTTTTGATCGCTACTGTAGATCACGTCAGTGTTTATATCCGGAATATAAACTTCTGTGCAATCTTTTTTCGTCTAAATGTGTGTGAACACTACACTGTCCGTACTTAAGATATCTGTACCGGAACACAAGACAAAAATACTAAACATTGTTAAATAAAGACGAATTTATGACGGACACAACGACTTAAGATAATAATTATTGTTATGAAGTGAGTTTTCGCTAAAAACAAGAACGAATATCTGCCAATGGGGTCAGAAAAATAAACTTCATTCAAAGGGAAATGATTCACTCTAAATACTTGTTACTGGATGAATCAGTGATTTTGAATAAATCTCTTGAATAAATGATTCAATGATTCACTCTAAATACTTGTTACTGGATGAATCAGTGTTTTTGAATGAATCTCTTGAATGAATGATTCAATGATTCACTCTAAATACTTGTTACTGGATGAATCAGTGATTTTGAATAAATCTCTTGAATGAATGATTCAATGACTCACTCTAAATACTTGTTACTGGATGAATCAGTGATTTTGAATAAATCTCTTGAATGAATGATTCAATGACTCACTCTAAATACTTGTTACTGGATGAATCAGTGTTTTTGAATAAATATCTTAAATGAATGATTCAACGACTCACACATTTTTTAACAGTCACTTGTCGCCACCTACTGGTGTAACGATGTATTTGACAATCTAATTTGAAACTCAAATTACTTTCAAAAGGTGATTTGCTCTTTTTTGATCGTTACTGTAGATCACGTCAGTGTTTATATCCGGAATATAAACGTTTGTGCAATCTTTTTTCGTCTAAATGTGTGTGAACACTACACTGTCCGTACTTAAGGTATCTGTACTGGAACACAAGACAAAAATACTAAACATTGTTAAATAAAGACGAATTTATGACAGACACAACGACTTCAGATAGTAATTATTGTTATGAAGTGAGTTTTCGCTAAAAACAAGAACGAATATCTGCCAATGGGGTCAGAAAAATACACTTAATTCAAAGGGAAATGATTCACTCTAAATACTTGTTACTGGATGAATCAGTGATTTTGAATAAATCTCTTGAATGAATGATTCAATGACTCACTCTAAATACTTGTTACTGGATGAATCAGTGTTTTTGAATGAATCTCTTGAATGAATGATTCAATGACTCACTCTAAATACTTGTTACTGGATGAATCAGTGATTTTGAATGAATCTCTTGAATGAATGATTCAATGACTCACTCTAAATACTTGTTACTGGATGAATCAGTGTTTTTGAATAAATATCTTAAATGAATGATTCAATGACTCACACACTTTTTAACAGTCACTTGCCGCCACCTACTGGTGTAACGATGTATTTGACAATCTAATTTGAAACTCAAATTACTTTCAAAAGGTGATTTGCTCTTTTTTGATCGCTACTGTAGATCACGTCAATGTTTATATCCGAAATATAAACGTTTGTGCAATCTTTTTTCGTCTAAATGTGTGTGAACACTACACTGTCTGTACTTAAGATATCTGTACTGGAACACAAACAAATAAAGACGAATTTATGACGGACACAACGACTTCAGATAGTAATTATTGTTATGAAGTGAGTTTTCGCTAAAAACAAGAACAAATATCTGCCAATGGGGTCAGAAAAATAAACTTCATTCAAAGAGAAAACAAGATTATTTTTCTGACCCCATTGGCAGATATTTGTTCTTGTTTTAAGCAAAGTCACTTTTGTATTGGAAAACTGAGTTCGATCTTGATTTAAGAAGGTTTCAATATTTGTACTGAAAAACAAGACAAATATAATAAGTACAAAAAAGTACATACATTGAGACACAGCAAAAAATAACATCCTTACTTATTATATTTGTCTTGATTTTCAGCACAAATATTTAAACCTTCTTAAATCAAGATACATTTAGTGGAGAAGAAAAATGAGCCATAATTAATTGCTCAAAATTAAGTGGGTTTTTGGTTTAAACAACAACAAAACATATCTGCCATCGGGGTCAGAAAATAATCTTGTTTTCCCTTTGAATTGAGTTTAATTTTTCTGACCCTATTGGCAGATATTTTTACTTCTTTTAAACACTTAATTTTTTCAAAAAGCCAGATTTAAAGGGGTGGTTGATTATGATTTCACTTTTTTAACTTTAGTTAGTGTGTGATGTTGCTGTTTGAGCAAAATCTGCAAACTTACGACACTCAAAGTTCAATTTTGTTTTACAGAAATCGCTTTTTAAGGACTACAACAAACGGCTGGTAGGAACTACAATGAGCTTCTTCCGGGTTGGTGACATCACAAACCTAATATTTGCATAAACCCCGCCCCCAAGAGCGCACAACAAAGGGGGCGGGGCCATGTTGGGGCTGCTTTAGAGTTGTTGTAGTCGAGTGTTGTTGATGCCGTCATTTTACGCCGGACTGCTTCACAAACGAGGGTCGATTCAAGGAAAAAAGATGAACGTGACGACACATGCTAGTGATGAGTTGATCAACTCCACAGCAACTACATCAATTTATCCACTAACCGTTCAGAAACGTCTAAAAGTTGGAACTTCTTCCTGAGTCTCTCCATCAGTTTGAACAATGTAAGGATGAACACCGTCTGCGTGAGATTCTCCAGCTTTGTTGTTGTTGAGCTGTTAAAGCTTTTTTCTGGAAAGGGGGCGGGGAGCAGCAGCTCATTTAAAGGGACACACACAAAAACGGCGTGTTTTTGCTCACACCCAAATAGAGGCAAATTTGACAAGCGATAATAAATGATCTGTGGAGGATTTTGAGCTGAAACTTCAGACAAATTCTGGAGACACCAGAGACTGATATTACATCTTGTAAAAAGGGGCATTATAGGTCAACAAGAACAAATATCTGATATTGGGGTCATCTTGAATTAAGTTCATTTTTCTGACCCTATTGGCAAACATTTGTTCTTGTTTTAAACACTTAATTTTGAAAGATATCTTAAATAATTTTGCTTCTCAAATAAATGTAACTTGCTTTGAGAATGTTTAGATATCAGTACTGGACGGAAAACAAGACAAAAATACAAAGGAATAACAATTTTTTTGCAGTGCACGTCCTTCACAACGAGAAGCGTTGAGTGCTGACACCATCGCAACCAATAACTAAATGAACAATGACATTACTGGTGCTGAAAAATCTGTTGAAAAGTCACACAATTATCGCGTTTTCACGATCAATCGTGTGTGCTTGCGAGAGCCTGTGAAAGGAGAGCGCTCGCCGTTGGCTCGAGGACACTTCATTGTGCGAATGTTTGTTCAAAATCATTTCAAAAAAACTCTTTCAGTACTTCAGAAGTAAGAGTTCATCAGCACATGCCCACACACACACCGAACGAGACTCGAGAAAACAACACAAAGTGTTAATGTGATGCTACGGCTCACCGAGCAGCACTTCATCACTAAACTAAAAGGCGTAAAATAATGCGGCGCGAATCAATTTTGGCTCCGACGCCATTCGGCGCTGTTTTTAAGGCGGTGCACGCATCCCCCCCCCCTGATTTTTCTCTTGAGCTGTGAAAAATTATTATGGGTAACAGGTTTTTTACGAGGTGACGAAACATGGATCTGGCACTGACATCAGCTAGAGTTGTTTTCGTGCATCATGCATATTCATGAATTACTCAGTCCTATAAAAAAACGATTACATCGCTGTTCTATTTTCATCATCCACGGTGCACAAAATGTCAGTTTTTTTTAAAAAGCACTGTATGTGGAAACTTGGAAAAATACTCACGAATATACATCATTATCCACAACGATTCCCTCCGTCAGGTTCGGCCACGTTGTTGCAAGGTGCAGCTCACTAAAAAAAAAGTGTGATTTAATATCAGTTCATTAATTAGTCATGCACATTTTTTGCATACAACATCTGACCTGAATGACATTGTTTTACTCTAGTTTCAGTATCACTATCCTTCTTTAACATTTGTATTTCTGTCAGAAACTGGAGTCTGCACTAAATTTGGGTCAGGTGATCGGATGGGAGTTGATACTAATGCATCTTCATATCTGTCTGACTTGAGGCGGCATCTTGGCAATGTTTTGTCGTTCTGAATAGAAGTGATGTAATTGTCATGGACGGACCATGAGGAGTTTGGGGTCAGTGCCACCTACTGGACAAAACACTGCAAACAGGTCGATAAGGGAGAATGAGCTCAGAAATGACTTTCTGAAATAAAATAAAAACATTTAAATGCTCAGTCGCTCACTGTATCTGATGTACCTTTACTGTAATCCGAAAACAAATCAATCAAAGTATATTTTTGTAGAGTACAACAGTAAATACACGTCATCGTGATGTTATTTGGTGCACTGAATTTTATGCTGATTGAGAAA